>OY776112.1:335280387-335475694 GCA_963675035.1 Allygus modestus | reverse complement strand
TTGAAATATTATTATAAACCACATTCTTACGCTGAAAATGGCATATATTCTAAGGAGATTAAAGAACAAAACATTTAAGACACGTGCATCACATTTTAAAGCAGTTTGCACCAAATTGTTTAAGTTATTGAATAATTTTGTTCATTTAAGTATAAAAACAGTCATAACATATATTTAAGATTTCGTTCTCATGTCAGAGAAAGAACGCACCCTTGAAAACCTTAATTGCTCTACACTCAGAACTCTGTGCCTTCACGTATGGATAACATTTTAAAATGATTGTTTTTTTACTTTCTCCCCCTATACAGAAAAAGACCCCCCCGTATATGGAGAAAGTATTGTTTTCGTAAAAATTTTCGAATTTGAGTTGTTATTGGAAATATTCGTTTTGGTGCTCCCTGAACCCAAAAAAGTGGTTTTTACGTGATGTCTGTCTGTGTGTGTGTGTGTGTGTGTGTGTGTGTGTGTGTGTGTGTGTGTGTGTGTGTGTGTGTGTGTGTGTGTGTGTGTGTGTGTGTCTGTGTGGATGTGTACAGAGATAGAGCCCTAACCTATGGGCCGAATTTTATGAAATTTGGTATGTAGGTACTAATCCACGATATCTCCAGGCGTTTTTTTCATTTTTTGATTTTTTGATTTTTAAGGTTAATTATCCACCAAAAACCACCAAAAAACATGAAAAATCCAAATTTCTCAAAAACGGCTCTAACGATTTTGATTAAACTTTCGTGGTTTGTAGATCTTTAGGTTTGCAACAAAATGACACCACCCGCATTTCTGGAAAAATTCGGGTTCAGAAATTACAGGACTTAAAACATCCAAAATTAAATTTTTTGGATTTTTCATAAAAAATCATAAATGTTAAAAAAGATTACTATTCCCCTTTAAAAAGAGCTCAAAAAACTAAATAAATTAGTATTTTAAATTACTATTCTACGATTGCTAGTTACGGAGAAAATTGAAATTTTCATTTAGCGGTAAACACAGTACGTTGTCCAATGTTATTCTTATGGGGAATACAAATATAACTATTTCTCTCTTATTTACTGATCAATTTCATTAAAATTTGATATGCAGGTCAAGTTAGCATTGACCAACAGATGATGTTCGAAATGTGTTGCTATTTAACCCTGGGGGGGCAAGGGGGCATTTCCCCTCTCAAAACCACTGTGTGTGGCAACGGACTCTATAGTGCCTCCCAAAAAGGGATTTGGGTGGATATTTCTGAAAACAACTATTTTAGACAATTTTCTGTACATTTATCTGTACTTCATATTCTATATTTAGTAAATAACAAAATTTTCATTAAAATTTGGCTAAAAGGGAGAAAGTATGTGTCAGTTTCCTGATACCGTTTATTTTATTCAATATATAATACAAAACTGAAGTTCAAATCAAGTCAACTGTTAAGAATTCATACAGACTGAGTATGTCTCACTCTCTCTCTGGTGGTTCCCTTTCTTTTCCAATAGCTATGCAATTGCTTTGTTGGCCAATATATTTGCATTGATGACTCCAGTAACTAACGACTCGTCTCCATCTCTAGCCGTTTTTGTCACTTTAGTTAATAAATTAAATGCAATTTTTGGCCTTTGTAGCTTTGCTGATAAATTATATCGGTTCCTAGAGATAACACAGTGCAGAAAGACTTGAATATTACACAACGTCGTATTGGTTGTTGACTGTTAATATAGTCACGGGGCGCATATCTCTAGCTCTAAGCTAACAGTATATTATCATATACAAGCACAGCATACAAACAAAGATCGTAGGTACCTGTGTATTCAGCATACTACAAAAACTTTTTTTCCTCTTGGTCTTGCAGTTTTTTTACTACAGAAATAAACTAATCAGAAATAACTTTTTTTAAAGTAAATGTAATCAACAAATCTGCAGTGCAGGGGGAGAGAAAGAATGGGACAAATTCCACTTATACTTATTATTAATTAAAATGTATATAAATATTGTCAATACAGAAACGCCTTAAATTTATGGATAGAAAGGAAATAGGGCCAAGATCACGTATAAGCTGGGATAACATACTTGTCTGCAGAGAGTGAAGGATCTCTACAAACGCTTCCGCCGGAAATGAAGAGGGCGCTCTGTTATTACTTGTAATGCTGTATGTTTAACTTTTAAGAGCTATTTGCTATATTTAATCAAGGTCCTTAACCGTTTATAAAATAACGATCTTCTTATACCTCTTTATGCTATAACAAGTATTAATCGTGAAAATTTACTGTTCAATTTAATAATGACAACGAAATTAAAAACTAATTAATCTTGTTATTTTGTTATTCTTGCTCGAATAAGTGTTAAACTAGTATCAATATCAAATTAGGTTTATCACAATAAAAACAGTGTATGCAGTTTTAAGTCTATATTAATTATAAAGCAATTTTTTTCATTCAAGTTTAAGGGTTTAGATCAAAATGCATGATTTACATTTCAAAAGAGTAATTTAACTTCTAATTCTTTTCAAGATTGTACTGAAACTTTCAGTGTAATCAGTTCATCAAAATACTAGCTATTTTGACTCACAAGAAAAAACTATCCTAACACACTTATTATACTTAATCATTATGTGTTATTCCATCATTTACAGTGCATGGACGTTTTCAGCTATGGCACGATATAGAATGAAGTATGTGGATATGGGATTTTGATTAGACAACCACCGGAGCTGCCCGGTGAGCTCTCATTATGAGACAGTGACTAATGACGTCACGTTATCACTACACGAGTCTCTGGAATGGAGTGTGGTGTAGATTACACGAGGAGGCTGGTTTGAAAACTATCTATGTTCAAAATGTCTCAATAGGAGAAAATTTACAAAATCTGTTAGGAACATATTCTTTAAAAAAGGATTACCATGGAAATGTATGTGTAATAGTGCAAGACAAAATAAAATAGGAGACATTACATGCCTTAAAACTGGAACAAAAATGCGGTATGGCAAGAAATACTTTAAGCAAGAGAAATTTTATGCTTAACCATTCCGAAAATAAACAAAATATTAAAAAAATAACACCTGTCGATGAAAACAATAAACTGGTTGATATCTTAAAACTGGAAAAAAAATGCGGGATGGCAAGAAATACTTTAAGCAAGAGAAATTTTATGCTTAACCATTCCGAAAATAAACAAAATATTAAAAAAATAACACCTGTCGATGTAAACAAGAAACAGGTTGATATCTTACTCGAAACTAGGCCTATTATATTATATACAATAACATACCTGATACAGCCACAGGGCAGTCCCTGTGAGCTCTTATGAGACAATGACTAATGAAGTCACGTTGCCACTATACGAGTCTCCTGAATGGAGCTTGGTGTAGATTACATATTGCTGAGGATTTTGATGACGTATACAGCCACTGAAACCACCCGACAAGCTCTCGTTATGAGACAGTGACTAATGACGTCACGTTGTCACTATACGAGTGTCCTGAATGGAGCTTGGTGTAGATCACATATTGCTGAGGATTGTGATGACGTATACAGCCACTGAAACCACCCGACAAGCTCTCGTTATGAGACAGTGACTAATGACGTCACGTTGTCACTATACGAGTCTCCTGAATGGAGCTTGGTGTAGATTACATATTGCTGAGGATTGCGATGACGTATACAGCCACTAAAACCACCCGACAAGCTCTCGTTATGAGACAGTGACTAATGAAGTCACGTTGTCACTATACGAGTCTCCTGAATGGAGCTTGGTGTAGATTACATATTGCTGAGGATTGTGATGACGTATACAGCCACTAAAACCACCCGACAAGCTCTCGTTATGAGACAGTGACTAATGACGTCACGTTGTCACTATACGAGTCTCCTGAATGGAGCTTGGTGTAGATTACATATTGCTGAGGATTGTGATGACGTATACAGCCACTGAAACCACCCGACAAGCTCTCGTTATGAGACAGTGACTAATGACGTCACGTTGTCACTATACGAGTCTCCTGAATGGAGCTTTTGTGTAGATTACATATTGCTGAGGACTGTGATGACGTATACAGCCACTGAAACCACCCGACAAGCTCTCGTTATGAGACAGTGACTAATGACGTCACGTTGTCACTATACGAGTCTCCTGAATGGAGCTTGGTGTAGATTACATATTGCTGAGGATTTTGATGACGTATACAGCCACTAAAACCACCCGACAAGCTCTCGTTATGAGACAGTGACTAATGAAGTCACGTTGCCACTGTACGAGTCTCCTGAATGGAGCTTGGTGTAGATTAAATATTGCTGAGGATTGTGATGACGTATAAAGACACTGAAACCACCCGACAAGCTCTCGTTATGAGACAGTGACTAATGACGCCACGTTGTCACTATACGAGTCTCCTGAATGGAGCTTGGTGTAGATTACATATTGCTGAGGATTGTGACGAGGTATACAGCCACTGAAACCACCCGACAAGCTCTCGTTATGAGACAGTGACTAATGACGTCACGCTGTCACTATACGAGTGTCCTGAATGGAGCTTGGTGTAGATTACATATTGCTGAGGACTGTGATGACGTATACAGCGACTGAAACCACCCGACAAGCTCTCGTTATGAGACAGTGACTAATGACGTCACGTTGTCACTATACGAGTCTCCTGAATGGAGCTTGGTGTAGATTACATATTGCTGAGGATTGTGATGACGTATTCAGCCACTGAAACCACCCGACAAGCTCTCGTTATGAGACAGTGACTAATGACGTCACGTTGTCACTATACGAGTCTCCTGAATGGAGCTTGGTGTAGATTACATATTGCTGAGGATTGTGATGACGTATACAGCTACTGAAACCACCCGACAAGCTCTCGTTATGAGACAGTGACTAATGACGTCACGTTGTCACTATACGAGTCTCCTGAATGGAGCTTAGTGTATATTGCATATTGCTGAGGATTGTGATGACGTATACAGCCACCCGACAAGCTCTCGTTATGAGACAGTGACTAATGACGTCACGTTGTCACTATACGACTCTCCTGAATGGAGCTTGGTGTAGATTACATATTGCTGAGGATTTTGATGACGTATACAGCCACTAAAACCACCCGACAAGCTCTCGTTATGAGACAGTGACTAATGAAGTCACGTTGCCACTGTACGAGTCTCCTGAATGGAGCTTGGTGTAGTTTAAATATTGCTGAGGATTGTGATGACGTATAAAGACACTGAAACCACCCGACAAGCTCTCGTTATGAGACAGTGACTAATGACGTCACGTTGTCACTATACGAGTCTCCTGAATGGAGCTTGGTGTAGATTACATATTGCTGAGGATTGTGATGAGGTATACAGCCACTGAAACCACCCGACAAGCTCTCGTTATGAGACAGTGACTAATGACGTCACGCTGTCACTATACGAGTGTCCTGAATGGAGCTTGGTGTAGATTACATATTGCTGAGGACTGTGATGACGTATACAGCGACTGAAACCACCCGACAAGCTCTCGTTATGAGACAGTGACTAATGACGTCACGTTGTCACTATACGAGTCTCCTGAATGGAGCTTGGTGTAGATTACATATTGCTGAGGATTGTGATGACGTATTCAGCCACTGAAACCACCCGACAAGCTCTCGTTATGAGACAGTGACTAATGACGTCACGTTGTCACTATACGAGTCTCCTGAATGGAGCTTGGTGTAGATTACATATTGCTGAGGATTGTGATGACGTATACAGCTACTGAAACCACCCGACAAGCTCTCGTTATGAGACAGTGACTAATGACGTCACGTTGTCACTATACGAGTCTCCTGAATGGAGCTTGGTGTAGATTGCATATTGCTGAGGATTGTGATGACGTATACAGCCACCCGACAAGCTCTCGTTATGAGACAGTGACTAATGATGTTACTTATTTTAGGAGCACGTTTTATTATATTTATATGTGATAGTTACAACTGTATAACTTTATTTACGACCGAACATGTTAAGTATCATCTGATAATGTGTGTTAAATAATCCTATATTTGCTCTTTCAACTACATATTTCTAGGTCTCTTACTGACACTTCGCCCATCTGGAGGGTTGAAATGAAATTTTATGTACACAAATCTATCTTTTATACAGTTCTGAGCGGTTGATTAGTATTATTTTAAATACTTTTCTTTAAGCTTGTGACTTCATTCTGGAAGAAAGGTTCGTTAAGGACGTTTTTTAAGTACTCTTATTGGCTTCAATTTCAATTGAAACTAATTTGACCAGTGTTTTGTATTAGGTTGATCAAAACATTACTGTGGGAATTTGTTCACACCAGCTAAGAAGACATTATACTTACCATCGTCAACAATGAATATCAGTCAAATAGATTGATCAGGTAAAATAAAATTGTCAGGTAGTGTCAGGTAGATTCTTAGATCATAAATAAACTTATTAATTGCTATAATTATAATTATTTTAATAATGTCACATAATTTTGTGAAAATAATTTGAGTAAACAAAATGCTTCATTACAGATTTAGGTTAAGTATTGTATTCATTTCTGAATTGTGAGCGACTCTAGTAAGCGAACGTATACTCAAAATAAAAGTATCGTCTCTTAAGATCCTCTTTTCCATTTAGTTTAAACTATGGTTTTCTACTTTATGCGAGGTAGTTTATTAATACACACAATATATTTTACTCATATTCCGTATGTACTCAGTACAGTGTTTATGTGAGAAATGACCAATGGTAACGCTCGGGTTGAAATTTTTGTAACTAAGCCGTTTAAATATCGTTCCTCGAAAATTGGTACATTCCTTCCAATTGCAAGATTACTCAATTATAAAATGACAATGTGGGTAAAAACTGAATAATATTCTTGGGAAGGAAATGAGGATGAGTAGGTTTGTTTCAATACACAGACAATCATCGATGATCCGCGAGAGAGAGAACAGCTGACTGGCACTGGTGGGGAGAGAACAGCTGAGAGAGAACAGCTGACTGACAGGGAGAGATCAGCTGACTGACAGGGGAGGGATCAGCTGGTGAAGCGAAACGTTCTTGTCAGAGGATTTACACTATCATTGAACCGACTGAGACTAGTATTCACTAGTAGCCTACTGATATTTGTAACATTAATTTAAATAGTGTTGGAATATATTTAGATCAAAATATATTGTGAACAAAACTACTATTATTTTGCTTTCAAACATAATTTGTAAACCAGCTCATTTTATATAAATTTAAGCCATTCAAGTGTTAGATTCTGTTCCGACTAAGAAATTTCAGTAATGTTTTAAAAAAATAAAGTAAATGATATTCAAAATTGATTAATACATCAATAACATTGTTTACTTGCTTATTTGATAATACTAAAGGAGGAGCTATTTACGGATTTAAGACAAGTACTGTAAGACCACACTTCAGGATTGCGTGACACTTAGCAATTTGTTTATCTGGGTCTTGTAAAGTGTGAATGCAGGGTTAGATATTTCCATTTTTGTGTAGACTAAAGAAAAAACATCTATTCTGCATGTAATATTACAAAATATGAATAAATAGAAGATTATTCATCATGTATGTCATCATGTATGTGAATTAATATATTATTACATGGTGTGACAAATACTACATTTACTACATTTGCTAGATACTCGATTTCGCTATAAGCCTTTAAATACTAGTAATAAAAGGGTGAATATTATATATTATAATTCACGAACGCTAGATTTAGGAAGGAAATATCGAAGTTCTTCTAATTTTGGATAGTATTTGTGTTTATAAAATCAAACCATCAGCTTTGTACTATTTTTCCTGTAAGATACAGTTTTTAACAATATTATTTTCTAAAGTAAACTCAGTTGGCCAAAAACTGAGCTAAACAAACTCTCTCTCTGAGAAAAGGAAAAATTGCTTTAAGCCACTTAAGTTTATTCTTCAGAGGATTTAAATAACCCAATCGTGGCCCACCTGAGCCCATAACTGAACTGGTCATCCCGCCTGTTTGTGATAAATCTTTTAACTTCAAACCTTTACGTTACATTTATTACAATGTTGTAAATTCAAGGATTCTCTTAGTTATTGTTTCCTTTTAAACTAATTTGCTTTTAGTAATTTTTTCCTATTTTAAGAATATATTGCCGTATGTGACATCGTAGGTTCTAAGCCCGATACCATGATGTTTCCTTGTTTTGAGGTCTTCAGATAGTACCAAAATCTCTATTCTTTGACAATTATTTATATAAGTCCGAGTGGCCGGTAATGCGATATTAAAAAACGTCCAAAATAAATGAAATTTTGAAGAATACTGCCATTTATGACTTTAATTTCGAGAAATCAAAGGATCGGACCATGAAAGGAGGTTTTATGGTTCTGACCGTTTAATAGAGTCTACAACTGAAACAAATAACGTGGTATTTAAAATAATTTACCATATTTAGTGGTTGAAAAAAATTAAAACAATTATTTATAAAATTTAATATTTTAATTTTATGGGAACATGTTTTTGATTTTACACAGTGAGTTTTATTGCAAACCTCCTGTTGCTTTAACAAATAATTAGTTCAGAATTAAAAACAATCACTTTGGTATTAAAATTATTGTTTTATGTTCGACTGCGGCAGAGATATTTAAAGTGCTGAGTATGGTACGTTATCTAGTGTTATTTTTATGGCGAAAGATAAAATGTTTTGTCTCAATGGTTTATATTGATTGTGTAAATATCAATATTATTCTATTTTGATTAAACTTGAAGTGTGACGTCAAAAGGTTGTGTTCTATTAATATATTCGCAAACAAGTTTTTCTCCGTAGCAGTGAACCTGAGTACACAGCCCTAATTTTATTCCTATAAAGACTAAAGAAAGTTGTATGTCTCCCCTAATTGCAAAATGCACTTTGTTGAATTATACTCATATATTAGTTAAAGCACATTTTTTTTCCTAGTTGCAGCAACCAGCGTACTTATCTTATTGGAAATGTCACATATAACTTTGTTATTATAAAACGAGCATCAAAATATGCTTTAAATATCATAATTATAAGTGGAAATCATAATGCACCTATATTTCTTCATGAAAAACTAAAACACCTGTTGCGTTTTACTATTTCAACTGAATAGTAATCACATTTCATAAACAAAGTTTTTGTAAAGAAATGTTCGTATATTATTTGTATTCATAATTTGTTAACTGTAAAATCTAAATATGTAACTTTTATGATGTATAATAATACAAAATAAAATATCAGCATTGAAGTATTAACAATATTATTGTTTTGAAATATTATTCTAAATAATAGAGTTTATTCAAGTGATAAAATAATAACACATTCTTTAATTAGTTTTGATAAACTTTGATTTTCTTTGATTAGTTTTATTGAGGGTTAGTAAGACATATGCGGATAGTTAAACAGCTAACTATTTATTAGGTCACAAATAGCGAGTTATCGCAGGATAAAGTAATATAACTTACTTTTAAAAATAAAGGTGATGTATAATCCTACTTGAGTGTCTTAAAATTATATTAATAACTTGTATTACCGAAGACTTATTTTGTACGGATTCTAGTTTGGCGAAGTAATATCTCATTTTTAGTAAATTAAAGTAAGTTTTTAGTAAATGTCTTAAATTATTTATAGAAATTAAATACGTCAGTTAAATATAAATATTTTTACATATTAAAAATAAAATACCTTCAAAATTATAAATAGTATAACATAACAGCACTCATATCGTTAGTGAATTTTTTTGTAATAAGACAATTTTAGAACATTATAAACTTGACGGTTGAATGTGACACGGCTAGTATTTACTGAACCAAGGCGTAGCAGAGTGATCTATAAACGTGCTGAAACTCCAGCAATATATCCTGACATCGCCTCCATCCAATAAAGCACCGGCCCTCTCAGCCCCCTCACAGTCAGTGGCACTGTATTTTATGAAGTGGTGAAAGCAGGAAATGACTTCATACTTTAAAGTGAGAGATTATATTTTGTATATACAGGACGTTGACGTTGCGATAGAACTTGTATGTTAAATACAGTAGTTCTGACAAACTAGGGTTTTGACTGGGCCCAATACAGTTTTTTTTTCTCAAGCATCATATTCATGATCTTAGAAAAATACTGCTGCACCTAACTTAATTTGATAAATTATCCAAAGAAATATAAGCTCTCAAAAGTCATTAAATATTATCAAGTCACTTTCGCTGTATGAAAATCACTTCAGAACGTATATTCTAAACATTAGACACGAATTATATAGTTTTTACATAATGTGTTATGTTATAAAGCATGTTAGGGTTCAACGAAAATTATCCTACATGTGAACCCCATTACATGGATAAATTATCGCTGAAGAATAACTCCCTGTCTAACAAAGCTGACGAATTTTTTTAAAGGAACATATTTATTTATGAGTAAAAATGAACTCTGCAAAGTAACAATAGGAGCTTTATAAGGACTAAATAACTTATTTATATCCAACTTGCAGCCATGCAAATCTACCACTTTTAACAGTTATTTATCTAGTTAATGTATTTTTTAAGATTAAAAATTCAATTAAAAAAAAAATAGTTGAGATAAAAAGTTTGTATGCATGCTCAAGAAACCCTACGTTAAGAAATTACTTAATCATTTTATTCCAATAACAACTACCGTTACATCATTAAATGTTAGTTAAACGGTTTTTTGTGTAAATATTTTTCTCAGCAACCAACTGCTGTTCAGATAATATGACAAATCTAAACTCAAACTTTCGTCGGATATGTTTCACTTGGTTAACAACCGAATGGCACATTTTTCATTGGTGTATATTATACTTACGTTTTCAATCACCGTTCTATACAATACTTTTAACATCATTCATAACATATTTGATTAAATTTTCATCTAACAAATTATATGCAAAAAATGTTTTTAAACCATTCGGTTGTATTTCAAACGTACATAACTGTCGTCGTAAATATTACGAGTTTAATGTACAGCTATAACTGTATTCCCTTCTTCCCAAATAAATTCTCTTTCGTCGTATCGTTATACTGTAGGAAGTAACACAATGCCACCTTCATTTCCTGTTTTGTACGGGAAACATTCTAATGCTTCCTTCCGCTCTGTAGCAAGACGAGTATATCTCAGTTGCATTATATTAAACATAGTTTTCAAGCTAATGTACCCGTTCAGTTTATTCACTCTGTGCTATAAAATTAATTGAACTGCTTAAATATGGCTGAAAATTTATACAGAACGGCGTATTTTATTTCCAATATAGGTCAAATTAAAACATTCTTATTACGTTACTTACACTTACGTGATTAGACTTCCAAATACACTAAACCCGTAGGTCTGATACGCTGGCTTGCATTCCAGATAATATTAGGCTACATTCAATTCCCAAAATTGTCATGGTAACTAAAACAAATTTTACAAGTGCAATGTTAACTCGCTCATTTAACACTCAACCGTTTACAGATAAAATGTAGTTAAGAATCGTTTGAAGTGCCTAACAATTTATTTAGTGTGGCTAACTGTAGGAATATGATTAACTATAGTACATAATTGGTTACAATCTCAAGAATTATCGAGCAAATAATAAACAAAACACAACTTTCAAAAAATGTTTGAGCCGTGAACTTCAACCCTACTCTATTCTGTTTTTACGTTCAATTGACCAATGTATTTGGTTTATGTAAAGGGAATATTAGTTGCAATATTAGTTACCATAACTTATATATAATTTAAAGTTATGACAGTTTGAAAGCGAAGAGAATTTGTCCTAACATCTCTGCCAACTTTATCTCATCCACGATCGATCACCAACCTCGGCGGCATTTTTTAACACCTAAATCAATATCGAATTAACATGCTGGTTGTATAACTGATCCAGATAATTTAGTTTTTCCTACAGTTACCTAACAATGTACATGTTCTCTCACTGATTTGAGAAAGCAAAGTGGCCAATTCGCTCATCAGTGAGACAATGTTAACATTGTCTCACTCTAATTACTTTGTCTCACTCCAGATTTGCAACGTGAAGGCACGAAATAGTGAGCGCGTAACATGCAGACAAGGTCGTATGCGCGCGAAATACGTTGGCAGCACTGGCTGTAAATCAGCTGGTCAGCTGTTGTACTGTTGTATTTGTCACAACACTTCCGGTCACGGCAGAAGCCACCATTTCATTGATTTGCCATTTGTAAACATTGAAGGTGGTTTTGCTGTCGCAAAATGGACGTTAATGACGATTTTAGTAATAATAGTTCACCAGAAGAATCTTGTACTCCAGAAGAATTAAAAAATGTGGCGAGGAATGTGTCTCTAAATCTTCTTCCAGAGAAATCAAAACATAAATATGAAAAAAGGTATGAATTGTTTACTTCCTGGTGTGAAAGTAAGAATGTAAAAAGCCCAACGGAAAATGTACTTTTAGCATATTTTGCTGAAAATTCAAAAGTTATGAAATCTTCTACTCTTTGTGTTCATTTTTAAGGAGATTATTTTTTGTTTTATAATTTTGTTTCTGATTTATTAATGTTACTTTCACATTAAATGTCATATTAAAAGTTCCCTTCTGTGTAAAAATATGTTACGTTTCTTTACCAATTTATTTGTTTTATGGTAACTGTAGGAAAAATATAATGTGCAACTCGAGTGCAAAGTGCAATCGCCTCACTCGAGAAACCATTCCTCACTCGCCTACGGCTCTTGAGTAAGGATTTCTCTCGAGTGAGGCAATTGCTCACTTTGCTCACTAGTTGCACAAATAACTATTTACGTTTAAAACTTCACTATAGTGACTTAGAAGTTAAATTAAACATACATTTAATATTTTAAGAAGAAGTTCCTTTTAGCAAAAAGATGTTCTTCTTACTGTAATAACATCCCTCACTTAGAATCAATTTTAATTAAGAAATGGGATGGAAATAACAAATAAAACTATCACTTTTGTCAAAATATAAATATAAACATAAACAGTTTCACTTAATCTAGAAGCAAAATTCATCAACACACTTTCAAGCAAATTAAAATGTGTTTACAAAATGTCCAACTAATTTTATGCTACAAAAATTTAAATCAATTCATGAAGTTTTATATTCATTTTTTCTGTAGACGAAAGATCTAACATGTCGTCTATAAATTTACACTTATAACTTTGATCAACAGACACGTGTATTCTATGTTATTCGTAGAGTTTTAAAGTATTTTGTGCAGCAATCCAGTCTAATACAGTTTTTTCCACTTTCAAAATAGAATTTCTATAAATAAATGTATGCCATCTCTTTACATGTCATTTAACGAGACGAAAGTTTCAAACAGGTGATGATCATTTGTAATTGATTCTTCATTATTAAACTTGCTATTCTTTCACAGATGCATAAGTCTCCATGATCAGGTACCCGAAGCTGAGACATAGAAGCTATAAAGCTCTCTGTTCGTAAAGGCACGTTGTTCTTTCCTTCTGAGATGAAAATTCAGTGAACACTCAGACAATGTGTCTTCACTTTTATACGATTCAACAAAGTAAGGTGGGTATGTAAGGTGGTCCTTGCACATTTGTTGTTCCTTGTTGACTTTTGTTACCTTTACGACATTCCAATCCGAATTATGAGTTGAAATTTTATTTTACCGTTGCAACCTTTATATCTAATGTAATGATGATCTTTAAGTTGACAAACATTTATCATACTAATTATATTGACTCCATCTTATATTTCTTGCTGTCTAACATATGGGTAAGATTTATAAAAAATTGTTAACTTGCATAAGGAACTACAATGGGTAGCAATATAAAATCAGATCTAGGATTAAATTAACATTAATTCTGTACAGTACAAAGTCAAATTGAACTGAACAAATTGCGCTAAACATATTCAATATAATGACAGTGAATTTTCAAAAATGTTTTCATCAACTTCTATGCGTTTTTCTGCACGTTTAACGATTGCTCTTGTTGCTTTTTGAAGTTCAGCATGGCTGTCCTTTAACTCCGGAAAAGCTTCATTAATACAGGAAAGTAGCGCCTCGCGGGACTTTACTTTGAGTTATTGTCGGCCAAATGTAAAACATGTGTTGGTTTTGCTCTGAATAAAATTTAATTTCATAAAACATCTAATCCCTTTCTATACACTTTATTGTACCGACCTTTTTAGAATTACATGTTCTACAAGTTTTGTTTTAAAACTTTTGATAATAAAATGAGTAGAGGATTTTTAATAAGTTTTTAATAGTGAATTTATAATGAAAATCAGTTTAAAAAAGTGTGTCATGTTATAGGTTCTTTATTTCACTGACCCTAATTTAGAATGCAGTAAATACTAGCTTAATATATTATATTACGTATCGCCTATCTTTCGTCCCAGTGTCTGAGGTATTTATTCATTCGTAGCAACGTTAGTATTATATTTGTTAATATTGTACTTTTCAATTATTTTATTAAATAGAGTCTACCAGAGTATTCTTAAGTTATTTTTTAGCTGTATATAGTCACAAGTTAAACTAATTCAACGGAAACATCAAGACAATGTAACAAAGACCTTATCTGACTTCCGGTGGACGGCTAGACGTTGAAAGCACTTCCGTCCACTCATATCAGACGTCCTCTCACGATTCCATACAACTTGCCCTAAAACTGATTACAATCTATTGTTTTCTCGAACCAATTTACAAAATAAGTAAACTATAATAATTACTTGTATATAGAACAAGTACTTTAAAACTACACACGTTCCCATATGTACTATTATTAATCCCGGTACATCAAGCCGGGTAGTATTCAATCATATCTGACTGAACTCGACCCCTACCACGATAAAGACAGCCGGCCAATGTTTGTGGGTTTAATGTTGTCATTAAAATGCATTAGCTTAACTTTAAAACCCTTATGACTGTCCTAATTGATGTTGGGTTGCTAATAATGTGCATCATTATCTAGGGCTGCAAAACGTTCAACTTTGTCGTTTGTTTTACTTTCTTTCAAGCCTTTTAATATGCATGCATTAACCTAATTAAGTGCAATATTTATGTTTTCGATGCTATCTAAAACAATGGAATAGATTTAAACTATTCTGACTAGACTGAAATATAGTTTTTATAATTTGTTTTTGATTCAGTTAGTTTCACTTTGTTTTATAATTCATCTGTAAATGTTACAATCATCTTTTAGGAAAATAATTTGGGGGTTATATAACAGTAAGTTTATTGGTTCTGAAATAAAAAAGAATTCATCGAATAAAAACAAAAGTGTGAAATATCAATATTTAAATATACTTTATACTACAACATGCTAAATTGCAGGAAAGATCTAAATTGCTTTCTGAAATGACGGTAGCAGGTAAACGCGTTACAATTTATTGTATGGCGTCGATTGAGAGATATATTACATGGATAGCCGCTCTCCACAGCCAGAATATATCCCTACGACGGCTTCGTTATCTGATGACAATTCATTTATTCAGATGAATATATAATAAATACTGCATCCAGCCAATCTTTTATTGCTTAATTTTAAACAACAACAAAATACTCGTTTCAATAGGGGTAATTCAATACCAAATCATTATTTTAATTATATGTGTTTTAATAATCCCAGTATTATTACAAAATAATTCATCATAGCATTTTGCTACTCACTATTAGTTTCCTACTGAATGCTTTTTGATGTTCAGTGCACTAAAGCTAAATAAAAACAAAGTGAACTATGATTTGATAACTTACTTGTTATTTAAAATATAACTCTATCGGTTTTAACCATTGATCGTGATAAACATTTGAAATGATTAATCAATAACATATTTTTAGCAAACAATATTTAGAGTGATACTTGGTTATTTTCTTAAATGGGAAAATTTTCTGGAAGTCATTACAATTTAAATTAGTTAAGATACACAAAGAAAAACGTATCTAAATCAACAGTCCAGAAAAATAACAAACAAATAAGTATTATTACACAAAGTGACTTTAGCATAGCTTTAATTTTTCATCTGTAAGCCCTCCCTTTGTACAAGTCCCTCGTAAGAACCCCTCTTATGGCAGCTTAACGCTGGGACGCTAATGTTTCTTTTGGAAATAATTAATGTGCTTTGACTTGACCTCTCCTAAAATATATAAAAAGGTTTCTTTTGAAGGTTTTATTAAAGATCTTTTTGCCTGGTAATACTATTCACTGTTATTACTGCATGACATCTCATATTATATGTGTAGGATGTGTTTTATACAACAGTTAGATCATTCGTATAACATGCACCGATCCTTCCCTATCCCAACTGTTAACAAACTGTTACCTAGGTGGTTTTATCAATCACCACATATTTTAAAATATGAATTGGTGAAACGTGCCCTTAACTCAAACAATAGATTTAATTTAAAACACAATATACGGAGAAATTATAGATCTAACTATTTTGCTAAAACACATTGACATTGAAAACATGTTATTAATAATTTGTTAAGCGGCACTTTTATTAAAAGTTTCTATTTAACGTTTTGAACTTTTACAATGTACATAATTAAAACAAATTATTGGATATTTTCATTTGAAAAAGAAACATTTTTAATTAAGTTAATTTTTAGCCATAAAGAATGTTGCCACCAACAATTCATATTACCATTACTTTAATTCGATCAGTCAATGCACTCAACCACATAAGTGTCACATCATATATAAAATCAATTCTATTTATTAAATATTTATAAATAAAAATTGTATATACTTCATAAAAAAAACATAATTAATTTTGTACACGAATTTAATCATCATTATCGGATATTCGTCTTACAAGCTCTAGGGATTGTGGGTGGTAACGCGTTTTTTTCAGATAATTCTCTGCACTAAAACTATTTGCTTTAATAATTAAAATCAAGAACAAATAAAGTTAAGGATGTGTATATTTACTACACTATGATTACTTGTTTTAATGAAATTGAAATAACATGGAATAACTTGATAGCTACAGAATGTTTCTTCAAAATATAAAAGCAGACAAAATTATGTATTGCCATAGATTGATCCGTATACTAAAAATAAATAAAGATACCTATTTTTAAATACCAAGATCGTTGTTAGTTAATAACCGATCACTCAGATAAAAAAAAAAAACATAAACGGTTTGGCAATGACAAATACATAATCCCAGGTAAAACTTAATTTGTGAGGCGGAATGGTTGGTAGTAGTTTTCTGTGTTCTATGTTTAAAGTGTAACAACGTAACAGTCAATAAGCAACAATCTAAAAGTATCAAGTAAGTAATGAAATAGACTAATAATATATATAAATTTACATACGGGATCTTGGCTAATTGTTTAGTCGAAGAATGATTACAGTTTGGAACCTTTACTAAACACAAACAGAACGGAGTCCATAATACTTAAAATTGAATTTTTTATTTCAACTGCTCATTTATATAGGCCAGAAGGAGTAGGCTGTTGGAAAGGATAGCAAGGAACCTTTAGTGGCATTATTTACTCATAAACAATTATCATTGCAATCAGAAGATATCGAGCTTCCGCTTAAAAACGTCTGATTTGTGAGGTCTGCACCCTTACCTCAGAGCCACTTCATCCATTACATTGCTAATTGCATTTGAAATTAAAGAAATTACAAAATAAAAATGGGTTATTGCCATACAAATCGTCTATAATTTATAAACTAGGTTGGTACTTTCCAAGCAAAGTCTAAAACAATCTGATCCAACAAATAATGTAACTTTCATTAAAAACGCAAACATAATTTTACCGAAGAAACCTTATATCACTTCTTTGGTAGTACAGACATAAACTTACAGAAGTAGATAACAAACAAACACACGACACGACACATTCAAGCAGGCCTCCTATAGTAAACCAACGTATTACTCAGTGCTCATTGTTTTGTAGTGCCTCTCCTGGTGACAAAACACATCATTAGTCAATGCCGCTACACAACCGGCTGTGGTTTGTCGATCCAGCGAATTATTCATGAGGTAGATTTATCATCGGATATCGAATAACCTAATTACTTCCTTAGTCCATTAATAATAAAAGACAACCGACCAAGTACTCCTAATTAACCAACCGGTAAAGATTGAATTTGACTGAATAAGACACACATTTACAAATTATAAACAACATCATTACATTATTTATAAATGAGTATAAAAATGTATCAACATTTATAAATAGTTACGTAGTTGAATAAATATGTTATTTACTATTTGGTGAAATATATTTACGGTATGTTTTAAAAATAGCTTAGTATTTCTTTTGATCTCCAATGATGTATTAACATTATAAGAATATTTTTTATAAACTGTTGCCTTCGGGTGGTAATGACAGCTTTGCAGCTGTGTGTGGGGGGCAGGTTAAGCGGGGCGTTGAGCATTTCGGTGTTTGAGTTTCCTAATGGTGTTTACATTATACAAGGAAATAAGTCAAACCACTTACACAGTTAGACGTCACATTTTCTTGTTGGAATATAAGTATATTTACCAAATCTCATCTGACAGTTTTAATTTTTGGTATTTTCGAAATCTTTAATGTTGCTCTCATATATTTTAGCATAATACAAATTACAAAGTAAAATACAATTAAGAAAATGTTTTAGTAAGACAAATCATAAGATGTAAATTGAAGTTTTGTTTCAAAATATGTTATACTACTTTTGTGGGATAATATGTATCAATGTGAGGCTTAGATATGGAATACATGATAGGATATTTAGCTAAACTATTAAATGTATGAATGTATGCATTTTATACCCTGTCTAAATCGTACTATATACCGTACTATCTAACTGTATCATAAATAATCCGTGTAGTGTTATTATGACGAATTATCCTAGATCTGATTTTATATTGCTATCCATTGTAGTTCCTTGTGTAAGTTAAACAAATTTGATAAATCTCACCCATTATTTTAGACAGCAACAAATATAAGATGGAGTTAATTTAATTAGTAGGGTAAATGTTTTGTCAACTGAAAGATCATCATAAAATTAGATAAGGTTACAAAGACAAAATAAAATGTAATCTCATTAGTAGGATTGGAATGTCAAAATGATAACGAAAGTCAACAGGGAACAATAAATGTGCAAGGAACACCTTACATAATTACCTTACTTTGTTGAATCGTAACAAAGTGAAGATACCATCGCGGAGTGTTCACTGAATTTTCATCTCAGAGGGAAAAGAAAACGTGCATTTACAAATACGTTTATTAGAGAACTTTATAGCTTAAAGTAAAGCACTGGGTAGCGCTTATAGTAATAGTAGGTATATACTTGTAAACACTAAAGTGTATTTAGTGTTGTATATGGCCAAAAGATCAGACTCAGATCAGAATAAAGAATATCACGCTTGCATATTTAAATCCATTTCTACAATGCAATTTATTATTTTCAAGGTTATTGGATTTTTAAATTTTAATTTCAACATAAACTTATTACTGTATGAATTAAAAGTGGCTTTACAATTATAGTAAAGTTTTATAGGAAAGATTCTTGGTTGTTCGAGAAAGTTCCAAAAGTAAAGTTCAGTGATCTTGGGAGGAAAAAGTTAAGTTTATTTGGAACTACATCAAATCAAATAACGAACTTTTTCAACTTGTACGGTACATTGGCTGTATTAAGAGCATTTAATTTAGACTTTTTTTATTAAAATATTATTCGCTTTAATACACCTGTTTCTTATTTAATTATGTTTTTCGTAATCGTGATTGTGAATGAATCATGTAATTGCGATACATATATATTTTTAAAACTGTCTCCTAAGCTTTATATAATATTATTTTGCATGGACAATTCAATTATTAATTACTTAAAATTAATTTTAATCCTGATGGCAAGTTTTAAATCAAAACTAACATACAACCAAAGTGTTTAGATTATTCAATAATATCACAATTTTTGTTAGAGTTACTGTGGGTGAACAAGACACCAAATACAATAAATACAAACAAATGTAACGAAACCTAGAACCACTAGACACTTCTTCCCTAGTGGGATTTTAAACAGGTCACCAGAAAGAAACGAACACGCAGGGATTAAAAAAGACGGGGCAGGACAGAGCATCCAATTAACCTTTAAGAGCGCAAACTCCCCGTGACTCCTGTAAGGGCTGCTCATCGGCCCTCAAAGAGACGGTTTGCTCTGCCCTCATAGGCCAAGTGGCAATCCATCTTCATCAGTTAGCGACCATGGGGTTATTTCCTGTTGTCTACAATGACGGAGGAACCAGGATAAACGGGAAGCTTGTCATAATGAACAGTCAACCCTATACATTTGGTATGACATCATTATATTGTCAAACCCAAATTTAACGTCCACTATAGTATAGACTACAATTTGTAAAAAACAATTTTAGTATTCAGTTTTATATATGTAATAACAATGAAACCTCTTTAATGATGGTTTGGGGTTAAATGTATAGAATTTGTTGTAAATTGACCCAAATAATTATGTCAAACACTATCAGTTATTGTATTTATTGAAATTATAAAATATACAACAATGTAATCGAGCTATTGAACTGGACTGGCTTTTACATTGCAAGTAACACTTTTTGTATTGTTTACTCACAAATACAAAGGTACGCTTGTGTAACAATGGGACTCTTGAACATGAAACGTTTACATGGCCGCACTGCGAGAGGTTTAACTATACATGGACCTTCTTGCAGATATGTAAATCTTTCATGCGTGTCATGAAATATCACAAAGACATGGTTCGATATGCGTTTAGGGTTTATATAAAAATAAATTTATGAAATAAAATTACCTTAAAGTAATAGCTAAAGCTCCATTGTGAGGCTGTTGTATCAAATCTCCTCGTATGGCAAGGGTATTTTAAAGTTAGTAGCAAAATATTAATTTTTTCTGGAAGATGGTAACTAGTTCATCGTAAATCAAAACTGCACGTTATATTCGGTAAAGTAAGTATTATTTTTCTCAAAGCGGAAAGTAGTTTTTAATAGGTTTTTAATAACGGAACATTTTAAAACTATTGCTAATATCGAATTAAAAGCTGTGACAAAAAAAACCTGCAAATGTTTTATGTATTTATAACCTGTAAATCTATCTAAATACATTTATGGGATATTTTATCTCTATATGTAACTTGTTGGATTGTAATTATATATAAATTCATGCACACCAAAAATTCATTTTTCATCGAACATTCCTTGAGCATTCTTTTAAACTTCACGGCATTTGTGAGTGATAAATTATACAATTCCCTCCCATCCGATCTCATGGCAGTAACTGATGTGGGCAAGTTTAGGAGTAGGCTGAGATCATTTTTGGTTGCTAAGGAATACTACAGTGTGTCTGAGTATTTTATTGATAAGAAGTAATATTTGTTTTTTACCGTTGACATATGTAATTTGGTAATGTTTTGAACATTGTGCCATGAATTATTTATATTTTCTATGTCACATTTTTTTTGTATTTGACGTTTGTCAATGCTTGTAATAGTCGGATGACAATAAAGATCTTATTTCTGATTTCTGTGTTCTGTGGTATGTATTGTTTGTATGATTAATTTATGTTACCACCTTGTAATGCCAGTCAAGTCCCTGTAACACTGTGTCATCAAATACACATTTAGTATCATTACATCGTCGTTAAGGCTGGTTGGGAAGATGTTTATCGGAGATGGTTTTAGAGAAAGGATTATAATATGACAGTAAGGTAATCTACACTAAATGGTGCCATGGAATCATTTACTATAGTTACATTATAATGCATTCGTTTTCCAAAATTCATCATATCTAGTAATTTAAATAATTTAATTAGTGATAAATTATTTTCCTTTTAGATTTTGTTGAAGAAATTTAAAAACTAAAATTAATTCTGAACCCTAAATATTGCCTAGTCACAAATATTGCTTAAGACTCAAGAATACTACTCATTACGTAGGGAAATTTGAATTCAGTATTGACAAATATATATCAATGTGTTAAAAATATTATTTATACTAATAAGATATCACTAACAGTACATATATATTTTTAATTCTAATGTGGTATATTGCAGTCTTGGGGACTTAGTTTATTTTTATTTTATCGTCTACACCAGTGTCATCTTACCTAACGTTGTTAGTGTGCAACGGTCCAAACCTCTCAAAGTCAGGAATCGAACCATTGACCTCTTGCACCGAAATCCAAGACGCTAGCAGTTGGGCTACTGAGGTGCCCAAAATAATTAGTACAACTAAAATTGCCTGCCTATGTCAAACCCACCTAAAATAGTTTTAGTGTTAAAGTGTTTAATAGCTTCCATTTGATTTAAAATCATTGTTTTATGTTTTCCTGATATTTTCTATATACTTTATGTATCACAACTAAGCTGTAAAGATGTTGTTGCTCTAATGTTCTTAAAGTTGGTTGCATTAAAGTGTAGAATGTTACGAGATAAAAAGGACATCTGTTATAAGAGAGATTGTGTCTGTTATTAGTGCGATTTGCAGTCCGAAAACATTTCAGCGAAGTTGTCAGACTTACAACTTTATGAGTGAAACTTTAAACTGTATGTAACGAAGCAATCTAAACTTTGTTAAGTGCTATTCGGATTTACATTTCAAACTTGCCTCATTCGTTTATTAACTTTCTCAAGATGTTCACAATTATTGTGTCATTATATTATTAGAGTCCCGCTATTCCGAACCAACTATTCCGAAAATCTATTCCGAACTCGAGTTCGGTAATTCTTAAAAGTAGGGAAAATTGAGATGACGTTGGTGTTTTAGTGAAAACAATACAACGCTGTTTAATACCTGTAGGGGTGGGCGAGTACTCGAGTTTTCGAGTACCTGTCGAGTACTTTATAATACTGGAAGGCCGAGTGAGTATTAGAGAATACTCTAAAATTCGAGCCGAGTAGTTGAATATCAGCTCCTTCCGCCGTTTGCCCAGATTTACGCCGCTAACCATGGCCATATCAAGTTATTACGTTGATACTATTCACGAAATCCGCCTATTCCAAATTCCCGCTAAACCGAACAGGGTTTGATCCCAATTAGTTCGGAAAAGCGGGACTCCTTTTAGCTATATGAACTTTTACAATAGGCTAGATTTCACATTTCGTATAAAATGAAATGATATAATGGAGTTTGTATAATTCTCTTATAGTAAATACTTGTTATTTGTCTTATAATGTTTTACAAATTGTTTTATTTAATATAGTTTAATAGAAGATGAGAGTGTCAAATTATCAAGAAAGAAACTACTTGTTATAAGTAAAATTTGAGCTTCTTTGAAAACTACAGATCATGATTGACCATTAACAGAATTTAAACTTGAAAAACAACGTACCTTTTCTTCAACGTTTAACTTAATACACAATGAGTTTGGTATTGCTTGTTAAAATTTCAATATGTATTAATTAGACAACTCATATTAACATTTATCAACTTAAACATGTTGATTCTAGAGACCTAAATAGGCAAAAGAGCGAACAAAGTTCGACTTTAATGTTAAAAGATGTGAGTAAAATAACTCGTAGCCTACTACATTATTGTCATGTTATTGTTATTGCTGCACCATTTATATAATAATAATTATTGTTGTTGTTATATTGCATTATTATTGTTATTATTATGGCGTTTGTTTTTGTTATTGTCATTATTATTATTGATTTTAAGCAATGAATAACCTGTTATTGTTGTTTTGCCTCATTATATTGCATTGTCTCATTGTTAATTTATTTGTATAATTATATAATGGATGTAAGCTGCCATCCTGTTTGATTACCAGTATATGTATTTTTCCTGTTATGTATTTTTTCCTTGCACTTGATATTGTCATATGTCATATATTTGTAAAAATGTGTAAGTCATGTACAGATTGGCGTTTTTGCCGTTGGAAATAAAACAAATGAAATGAACCTATTACTAACCTATTTTGAAATATAACCGATACATATGATGTTGATTGGTAAACAAATTATTTCCTTTTTATGTATTAGCCTGTAATAATAATAGTCAATATCCTTTGGGATAAACGTAAAACTTTAGTTATTGTTTAATTTATTTTTCGTTAAAGATATAAATAGTAACCGAAGTTGGTTTTAGTCAATACAAAAGTACTAAACATATTTTTAGCCCAAAATTGATACGACAAGTTTTAAAAATTGTAAAAAAAGGCTTGAGACATTGTTTGAAAAAATATGTTGAAGACAAATAAAACACACCGAAAAGTTTTCAGGAAACAAACGGGAAGTACAAACAGGCCAAACTCAGAGTTTAGTTTCTTGGTCCGGAAGTTTAACATGACTGTTGTTTTCCGTTCCAGAAACATTTTATTATGTAAGTTCTCGGGATTATAAATTGTTACATTTAGGTTTGTTGCAGTACAGATATAACCTAATGATTCTTTAATGATAACATAATCAATCAATCAACGTTGAAACTAACATTGAATAATATGTATTTATCTTTAAGTAAAATCTTGTATCATAAATAACAATTATATACGAGAAAAATATAATCAGATGTCAACTTCAACATGAAACGTGAAACTACGAGTACTTTTGTTAAGCGATAAATACTTATGATTGCTATGACTACATTTAAAAAAAAAACATATGTCAAGCCAACATATGTCAACATATCCAACCATCCTATGAAGTAGGAATGTATTTTTTCACTATAACCTTATTTTACATTGCGTTGTACTACTTAAATAAACATGCTATTTTTTTAGCTCACAGTTTTATTTCAAATTAGTGCTTTATATACACAAACACACGTGATATTTGACCACTTATATATGACCAGTTGCACATAAAAAAGCATATACCAATCCACGTCTCAGATTTGCCAGTTGTCGAGACTGTTTAGCTAGTTTCCATGCAAACCAGTTCTGATTAATTATAACAAAATTGCATCACTTGGTGATATGTCAGGACATGTTACGATGTTGTTATTTATAAAACTCTCGATATGTAATTTACATATTGATTTTATATCTCTCCATTAAAAATAACTCCTTAAAATATAAATAGGTTCCCTTTTATCAGACGATAAATAGTTATTTTAAACAATATAATATTCTTAAGCAACATTTAAGGTAGATTATTATTTACATAGATTTATAAATACCTTCTTATATTTCAATATCTCTTAGAAAAATACAGGGGACTCTACCACTCTCAGCAACATACACTATGTATTTTACAAAAAATATAATTTTACGTTTAATGGGACCTAAATATAAAACGTCCAGCCTTTGTAGGATTCTTGCAGGACTATTGTTTTACCGCACTTTACTAGAACATGTTTCAAACAGAAAACATTATAGTATAGTATATGGATCCAAATATATTTAAGGTATTCATTTTAAATGCTTCTTTTCAGGTTACACTTTATTGTTACCCGGTATATTAAAGTTTGACTTTAAACTTGAACTGTTTATGTAGTTTATTTTAATGTTATGTAAATAGTGTCAATTCCATATATGTCAATAATATCAGTGAACTGATTGACAATGTTACTATTAAAATATCCTTCCATGGATAATATATATTTAAGACACATATTATTATATATTTAATTATTTATATTTTATTATTTATTTATTATTATTATATATTTTTGGATAATATATATTTAATCCACAGAAAAAATGTACCACGTATTATAATGATTATTACAGTAGATAATTAAGAATGCTTAAAAAATGTCCACATAAAGTTAACCATAAAAGCTTTTGACTCAGTTTAGTTATTTCTAAAATATCTGTTCTTGCTCCAGATGGATTTGTAAAGTTTTCCTTTTACGTTATCCCCGAACCGGCTAACTCCCTTGGAGTAACAAAGACTAAAAGTTATCATTGATCCTTTACTCAAACATTTTCTTGGATAATCTTATGTGAAGATTTGTTTTATCATACAATTGGATTGTCTTAAAAATTGTATCTCCAATAGTGTAAAACTCTTAATGTTAATAGACGAAATAATAAATATATATGTAGGAGATATATAACTTATAATTGCATGAACTTTATGGGAGCAATAATTCTCTTTGAATTATATAAAGTTGAAATATTATTATAAACCACATTCTTACGCTGAAAATGGCATCAATTATCTGGAGATTAAAGAACAAAACATTTAAGGCACGTGCATCACATTTTAAAGCAGTTTGCACCAAATTGTTGAAGTTGTTGAATAATTTTGTTGATTTAAGTATTAAAACAGTCATAACATATATTTAAGATTTCGTTCTCATGATAGAGGAAGAACGCACCCTTGAAAACCTTAATTGCTCTACACTCAGAACTCTGTGCCTTCACGTATGGATAACATTTTAAAATGATTGTTTTTTTACTTTCTCCCCCTATACAGAAAAAGACCCCCCCGTATATGGAGAAAGTATTGTTTTCGTAAAAATTTTCGAATTTGAGTTGTTAGTGGAAATATTCGTTTTGGTGCTCCCTGAACCCAAAAAAGTGGTTTTTACGTGATGTCTGTGTGTGTGTGTGTGTGTGTGTGTGTGTGTGTGTGTGTGTGTGTGTGTGTGTGTGTGTGTGTGTGTGTGTGTGTGTGTGTGTGTGTGTGTGTGTGTGTCTGTGTGGATGTGTACAGAGATAGAGCCCTAACCTATAGGCCGAATTTTATGAAATTTGGTATGTAGGTACTAATCCACGATATCTCCAGGTGTTTTTTTCATTTTTTTGATTTTTTGATTTTTAAGGTTAATTATCCACCAAAAACCGCCAAAAAACATGAAAAATCCAAATTTCTCAAAAACGGCTTTAACGATTTTGATTAAACTTTCGTGGTTTGTAGATCTTTAGGCTTGCAACAAAATGACACCACCCGCATTTCTGGAAAATTCGGGTTCAGAAATTACAGGACTTAAAACATCCAAAATTCAATTTTTTGGATTTTTCATAAAAAATCATAAATGTTAAACCCCCCCCCCCCTATTCCCCTTTAAAAAGATCTCAAAAAACTAAATAAATTAGTATTTTAAATTACTATTCTACGATTGCTAGTTACGGAGAAAATTGAAATTTTCATTTAGCGGTAAACACAGTACGTTGTCCAATGTTATTCTTATGGGGAATACAAATATAACTATTTCTCTCTTATTTACTGATCAATTTCATTAAAATTTGATATGCAGGTCAAGTTAGCATTGACCAACAGATGATGTTCGAAATGTGTTGCTATTTAACCCTGGGGGGGGCAAGGGGGCATTTCCCCTCTCAAAACCACTGTGTGTGGCAACGGACTCTATAGTGCCTCCCAAAAAGGGATTTGGGTGGACATTTCTGAAAACAACTATTTTAGACAATTTTCTGTACATTTATCTGTACTTCATATTCTATTTTTAGTAAATAACAAAATTTTCATTAAAATTTGGCTAAAAGGGAGAAAGTATGTGTCAGTTTCCTGATACCGTTTATTTTATTCAATATATAATACAAAACTGAAGTTCAAATCAAGTCAACTGTTTAGAATTCATACAGACTGAGTATGTCTCACTCTCTCTCTGGTGGTTCACTTTCTTTCCCAATAGCTTTGCAATTGCTTTGTTGGCCAATATATTTGCATTGATGACTCCGGTGACTAGCGACTCGTGTGTATCTCTAGCCTTTTTTGTCACTTTAGTTGATAAATTAAATGCAATTTTCGGCCTTCGTAGCTTTGCTGATAAATTATATCGGTTCCTAGAGATAACACTGTGAAGGAAGACTTGAATATTGTACGATGTCGTATTGGTTGTGATTGTTAATATAGTCACGAGGCGCATATCTCTAGCTCTATGCAAACAGTATATTATCATATACAAACACAGCATACAAACAAACAGCGTAGGTACTTGTGTATTCAGCATACTACAAACACGTTTTTTCCTCTTGGTCTTGCAATTTTTTACCACAGAAATAAACTAATCAGAAATAACTTTTTTTTAAGTAAATGTAATTAACAAATCCGCAGTGTAGGGGGAGAGAATGAATGGGACAAATTCCAGTTATACTTATTATTAATTAAAATGTATATAAATATTGTCAATACAGAAACGCCTTAAATTTATGGATAGAAAGGAAATAGGGCCAAGATCACGTATAAGCTGGGATAACATACTTGTCTGCAGAGAGTGAAGGATCTCTACAAACGCTTCCGCGGGAAATGAAGAGGGCGCTCTGTTATTACTTGTAATGCTGTATGTTTAACTTTTAAGAGCTATTTGCTATATTTAATCAAGGTCCTTAACCGTTTATAAAATAACGATCTGTTTATACCGCTTTATGCTATAACAAATATTAATCGAGAAAATTTACTGTTCAATTTAATAATGACGACGAAATTAAAAACTTATTAATCTTGTTATTTTGTTATTCTTGCTCGAATAAGTATTAAACTAGTATCAATATCAAATTAGGTTTATCACAATAAAAACAGTGTATGCAGTTTTAAGTCTATATTAATTATAAAGCAATTGTTTTTTCATTCAAGTTTAAGGCTTTAGATCAAAATGCATGATTTACATTTCAAAAGAGTAATTCAACTTCTAATTCTTTTAAAAATTGTACTGAAACTTTCGGTGTAATCAGTTCATCAAAGTACTAGCTATTTTGACTCACAAGAAAAAACTATCCTAACACACTTATTATACTTAATCATTATGTGTTATTCCATCATTTACAGTGCATGGACGTTTTCAGCTATGGCACGATATAGAATGAAGTATGTGGATATGGGATTTTGATTAGACAACCACCGGAGCTGCCCGGTGAGCTCTCATTATGAGACAGTGACTAATGACGTCACGTTGTCACTACACGAGTCTCTGGAATGGAGTGTGGTGTACATTACACGAGGAGGCTGGTTTGAAAACTATCTATGTTCAAAATGTCTCAATAGGAGAAAATTTACAAAAACTGTTAGGAACACATTCTTTTAAAAAAAGGATTACCATGAAAATGTATGTGTAATAGTGCAAGACAAAATAAAATAGGAGACATTACATGCCTTAAAACTGGAACAAAAATGCGGTATAGCAAGAAATACTCTAAGCAAGAGAAATTTTATGCTTAACTATTCCGAAAATAAACAAAATATTAAAAAAATAACACCTGTCGATGAAAACAATAAACTGGTTGATATCTTAAAACTGGAACAAAAATGCGGGAAGGCAAGAAATACTTTAAGCAAGAGAAATTTTATGCTTAACCATTCCGAAAATAAACAAAATATTAAAAAAAACACCTGTCGATGTAAACAAGAAACTGGTTGATATCTTACTCGAAACTAGGCCTATCATATTATATACAATAACATACCTGATACAGCCACTGGTACTGCCCTGTGAGCTCTAATGAGACAGTGACTAATGACGTCACGTTGTCACCATACGAGTCTCCTGAATGGAGCTTGGTGTAGATTACATATTGCTGAGGATTGTGATGACGTATACAGCCACTGAAACCACCCGACAAGCTCTCGTTATGAGACAGTGACTAATGACGTCACGTTGTCACTATACGAGTCTCCTGAATGGAGCTTGGTGTAGATTACATATTGCTGAGGATTGTGATGACGTATACAGCCACTGAAACCACCCGACAAGCTCTCGTTATGAGACAGTGACTAATGACGTCACGTTGTCACTATACGAGTCTCCTGAATGGAGCTTGGTGCAGATTACATATTGCTGAGAATTGTGATGACGTATACAGCCACTGAAACCACCCGACAAGCTCTCGTTATGAGACAGTGACTAATGACGTCACGTTGTCACTATACGAGTCTCCTGAATGGAGCTTGGTGTATATTACATATTGCTGAGGATTGTGATGACGTATACAGCCACTGAAACCACCCGACAAGCTCTCGTTATGAGACAGTGACTAATGACGTCACGTTGTCACTATACGAGTCTCCTGAATGGAGCTTGGTGTAGATTACATATTGCTGAGGATTGTGATGACGTATACAGCCACTGAAACCACCCGACAAGCTCTCGTTATGAGACAGTGACTAATGACGTCACGTTGTCACTATACGAGTCTCCTGAATGGAGCTTGGTGTAGATTACATATTGCTGAGAATTGTGATGACGTATACAGCCACTGAAACCACCCGACAAGCTCTCGTTATGAGACAGTGACTAATGACGTCACGTTGTCACTATACGAGTCTCCTGAATGGAGCTTGGTGTAGATTACATATTGCTGAGGATTGTGATGACGTATACAGCCACTGAAACCACCCGACAAGCTCTCGTTATGAGACAGTGACTAATGACGTCACGTTGTCACTATACGAGTCTCCTGAATGGAGCGTGGTGTAGATTACATATTGCTGAGGATTGTGATGACGTATACAGCCACTGAAACCACCAGACAAGCTCTCGTTATGAGACAGTGACTAATGACGTCACGTTGTCACTATACGAGTCTCCTGAATGGAGCTTGGTGTAGATTACATATTGCTGAGAATTGTGATGACGGGTACAGCCACTGAAACCACTCGACAAGCTCTCGTTATGAGACAGTGACTAATGACGTCACGTTGTCACTATACGAGTCTCCTGAAGGGAGCTTGGTGTAGATTACATATTGCTGGGGATTGTGATGACGTGTACAGCCACTGAAACCACACGACAAGCTCTCGTTATGAGACAGTGACTAATGACGTCACGTTGCCACTATACGAGTCTCCTGAATGGAGCTTGGTGTAGATTACATATTGCTGAGGATTGTGATGACGTATAGAGCCACTGAAACCACCCGACAAGCTCTCGTTATGAGACAGTGACTAATGACGTCACGTTGTCACTATACGAGTCTCCTGAATGGAGCTTGGTGTAGATTACATATTGCTGAGGATTGTGATGACGTATAAAGACACTGAAACCAACCGACAGGCTCTCGTTATGAGTCAGTGACTAATGATGTTACTTATTTTAGGAGCACGTTTTAATATATTTATTTGTTATAGTTACAAAAGTATAACTTTATTTACGACCGAACATGTTAAGTATCACCTTTTAATGTGTGTTAAATAATCCTATATTTGCTCTTTCAACTACATATTTCTAGGTCTCTTACTGACACTTCGCCCATCTGAAGGGTTGAAATGAAATTTTATGTATACAAATATATCCTTTATACAGTTCTTAGCGGTTGATTAGTATTATTTTAAATACTTTTCTTTAAGCCTGTGACTTAATTCTGGAAGAAAGGTTCGTTAAGGACGTTTTTTAAGTACTCTTATTGGCTTCCATTTCAATTGAAACAAATTTGACCAGTGTTTTGTATTAGGTTGATCAAAACATTACTGTGGGCATTTGTTGACACCAGCTAAGAAGACATTATACTTACCATCGTCACATATTCACCATCGTCAACAATGAATATCAGTCAAATAGATTGATCAGGTAAAATAAAATTGTCAGGTAGTGTCAGGTAGATTCTTAGATCATAAATAAACTTATTAATTGCTATAATTATTATTATTTTAATAATGTCACATAATTTTGTGAAAATAATTTGAGTAAACAAAATGCTTCATTAAAGATTTAAGTTAAGTTTTGTATTCATTTCTGAATTGTGAGCGACTCTAGTAAGCGAACGTATACTCAAAATAAAAGTGTCGTCTCTTAAGATCCTCTTTTCCATTTAGTTTAAACTATGGTTTTCTACTTTATGCGAGGTAGTTTATTAATACACACAATATATTTTACTCATATTCCGTATGTACTCAGTACAGTGTTTATGTGAGCAATGACCAATGGTAACACTCGGGTTGACATTTTTGTAACAAAGCCGTTTAAATATCGTTCCTCGAAAATTGGTACATTCCTTCCAATTGCAAGATTACTCAATTATAAAATGACAATGTGGGTAAAAACTGAATAATATTCTTGGGAAGGAAATGAGGATGAGTAGGTTTGTTTCAATACACAGACAATCATCGATGATCCGCGAGAGAAAGAACAGCTGACTGGCACTGGTGGGGAGAAAACTGCTGAGAGAGAACAGCTGACTGACAGGGAGAGATCAGCTGACTGACAGGGGAGGGATCAGCTGGTGAAGCGAAACGTTCTTGTCAGAGGATTTACACTATCATTGAACCGACTGAGACTACTATTCACTAGTAGCCTACTGATATTTGTAACATTTGTTTAAATAGTGTTGGAATATATTTAGATCAAAATATATCGTGAACAAAACTACTATTATTTTGCTTTCAAACATAATTTGTAAACCAGCTCATTTTATATAAATTTAAGCCATTCAAGTGTTAGATTCTGTTCCGACTAAGAAATTTCAGAAATGTTTTAGAAAAATAAAGTAAATGATATTCAAAATTGATTAATACATCAATAACATAGTTTACTTGCTTATTTGATAATACTAAAGGAGGAGCTATTTACGGATTTAAGACAAGTACAGTAAGACCACACTTCAGGATTGCGTGACACTTAGCAATTTGTTTATCTGGGTCTTGTAAAGTGTGAATGCAGGGTTAGGTATTTCCATTCTTGCGTAAACTAAAGAAAAAACATCTATTTTCTTGTAATGTTACAAAATATGAATAAATAGAAGATATGTATGTGAATTAATATATTACTACACGGTGTGACAATTAATACATTTATTATATTTGCTAGATACTCGATTTCGCTATAAGCCTTTAAATACTAGTAATAAAAGGGTGAATAGTATATATTATAATTCACGAACGCTAGATTAAGGAAGGATATATCGAAGTCCATCTAACTTTGGATAGTATTTATATTTATAAAATCAAACCATCAGCTTTGTACTATTTTTCCTGTAGGATACAGTTTCTAACTATTTTATTTTCTAAAGTAAACTCAGTTGGCCAAAAACTGAGCTAAACAAATTCTTTTTCTGAGAAAACGAAAAATTGCTTTAAGCCACTTAAGTTTATTCTTCAGAGGATTTAAATAACCCAATCGTGGCCCACCTGAGCCCATAATTGAACTGGTCATCCCGCCTGTTTGTGATAAATCTTTTAACTTCAAACCTTTACGTTACATTTATTAAAATGTTGTAAATTCAAGGATTCTCTTAGTTATTGTTTCCTTTTAAACTAATTTGCTTTTAGTAATTTTTTCCTATTTTAAGAATATATTGCCGTGTGACATGTAGGTCCTAAGCCCGATACCATGATGTTTCCTTGTTTTGAGGTCTTCAAATAGTACCAAAATCTCTATTCTTTGACAATTATTTATATAAGTCCGTGTGTCCGTTAATGCGATAATAAGAAAAACGTCCAAAAACAAAGAAATTTTAACGAATCTGCCACTTATTACGTTAACTTTAAGAAATAAAAGGTTCGGACCATGAAAGGATGGTTTATGGTTCTGACCCTTTATTAGAACTTAAAAATGAAACAAATAATGTTGTATTTAAAATCATTAACCATGGTTTAGTGGTTGTAGAGAAAATAAAAACAATTATTCGTAAAATTTGGTATGTTAATTTTATGGGAAAAGGTGTTTTGCTTTTTCACAGTGAGTTTTATTGAAAACCTCCTGTTGATTTTACCAATAATTAGATCAGCGTTAAATACCTTTGTTGTTAAAATTATAGTTTTATGTCAAATTGCTGCAGAAATATTTAAAGTACTAAGTGTGGTACGTTGTCCAATGTTGTATGTCCAATTTACATAATATTGTGTAAATATCAATATTATTCTATTTTGATTAAAGTTGATGTCTGACGTCAAAAGGTTGTGTTCTATTAATATATTCGCAAACAAGTTTTTCTCCGTAGCAGCGAACCTGAGTACACAGCCCTAATTTTATTCTTATAAAGACTAAAGAAAGTTGTATGTCTCCCCTAATTGCAAAATGCACTTTGTTGAATTATACTCATGTATGAGTTAAAACACATTTTTTATCTTCCTAGTTGCAGCAACCAGCCTACTTATCTTATTGGAAATTTCACATATAACTTTGTTATGAAAAAAACGAGCAACGAAATATGCTTTACATATCATAATTATAATAAGTGGAAATCATAATGCACCTTTATTTCTTCATAAAAAACTAAAATACCTGCTGCTTTTTACTATTTCAACTGAATAGTAATCCCATTTCATAAACAAAGTTTTTGTAAAGAAATGATCGTATATTATTTGTATTCATAATTTGTTAACTGTAAAATCTAAACATGTAACTTTTATGATGTATAATAATACAAAATAAAATATCAGCATTGAAGTATTAACAATATTATTGTTTTAAAATATTATTCTAAATAATAGAGTTTTTATTCAAGTAATAAAATAATAATACATTCTTTAATTAGTTTTGATAAACTTTGATTTTCTTTGATTAGTTTTATTGAGGGTTAATAAGACATATGCGGATAGTTAAACAGCTAACTATTTATTAGGTCACAAATAGCGAGTTATTGCAAAATAAAGTATTATAACTTACTTTTAAAAATAAAGGCGATATATAATCCTACTTGAGTGTCTTAAAAATATATTCATAACTTGTATTACCGAAGACTTATTTTGTACGGATTCTAGTTTGGCGAAGTAATATCTTATTTTTAGTAAATTAAGGTAAGTTTTTAGTAAATGTCTTAAATTATTTATAGAAATTAAATACATTAGTTAAATATAAATATTTTTACATATTAAAAATAAAATACCTTCAAAATTATAAATACTATAACATAACAGCACTCATATCGTTAGTGAATTTTTTTGTAATAAGACAATTTTAGAACATTATAAACTTGACGGTTGAATGTGATACGGCTAGTATTTACTGAACCAAGGCATAGCAGAGTGATCTATAAACGTGCTGAAACTCCAGCAATATATCCTGACATCGCCTCCATCCAATAAAGCACCAACCCTCTCAGCCCCCTCATAGTCAGTGGCGCTGTATTTTATGAAGTGGAGAAAGCAGGAAATGACTTCATACTTTAAAGCGAGGGATTATATTTTGTATATACTGGACGTTAACGTTGCGATAGAACTTGTATGTTAAATATAGTAGTTCTGAGAAACTGGGGTTTTGACTGGCCCCAATAAAGTTTTTTTTTCCTCAAGCATCATATTAATGATCTTAGAAAAAATACTGCTATACCTAACTTAATTTGATAAATTATCCAAAGAAATATAAGCTCTCAAAATTCATTAAATGTTATCAAGTCACTTTGGCTGTATGAAAATCACTTCAGAACGTATTATTCCAAACATTAGACAGGAATTATATAGTTTTTACATAATGTGATATGTTACAAAGCATGTTAGGGTTCAACGAAAATTATCCTACATGTGAACTCCAATTACATGGATAAATTCTCACTGAAGAATAACTCCTTGTCTTGCCAAGCTGACGTAATGTTTTAAAGGAACATATTTATTTATGAGAATATGTTAGTTATATTAGAGAATCAAAAATGAACTCTGCAAAGTAACAATAGGAGCTTTATAAGGACTAAATAACTTATTTATATCTAACTTGCAGCTATGCAAATCTACCACGTTGTACTTTTAACAGTTATTTATCTAGTTAATGTTTTTTTAGCGAATTTCCCCTATAGGGAAGTCCCCTATTACCGTAGTCGGCATGGTAAGACCTAGGCCCGGGACCATGATAACTTTTCGTTTTGAGGTCCCCAGACCCCAAAAACACCATTCGTTCTAAACTGTATATAATATATATATATATATATATATATATATATATATATATATATATATATATATATGTATATATATATATGTGTGTGTCCGTGGGTGCGATAACTCTCGTAAAAATGATCCGATATTGATGAAATTTGGTAAAAACGTGCAAAGCAGCATTTATGACTTTAAGTTCGAAAACCAGACGGATCGAGCTATCCGAAGAGGTATTTTGGGGGGGTTTTGTACCCCAAAAATGTTTTTTTTTTAGTTTTTTATATACAATTTTTGAAAAAGTAAAATTTTATTTGTTCCCATTTGAATCAGCTTAAAAATACGCACAATTTGATGTTTTAATCATTGCCCTACGCCAATTGGTTATTGAGATATTGAAAGTGCTAGACACAGTACGTTGTCCAATGTTATTCTTACGGAGGATAAGAAAAATTGTATATCTCGCTTATTTATCAACTTATCCTGACGAAACTTGGTATATTGCTTCACTTCATTGTGGTCTATTGATATTTGCACAAAAACCCATTTTTTGGCTGATAGTTCCCGTAGCAGCAAACCTGCATATTCAGCTCCATGTTATTCTTATGGGGAATAATTAACGTGTTATCTCCTTTAATTATGAACATAAATTAATAGAACTTGGTATGTGGCTTTACCTAGTTGAGTTATATTGATATTTGTATAAAATCCCACTTTTAGTGTTCCTTTTTTCAGCAAACCTGCATACTCAGCCGCCATGTTATTCTTATGGAGAATAATTAAAATGTCATAAATCGTTTATTTATGAATGTATATTGATGAAACTTGGTATGTGGCTTTATGTGGTATTAAGATAAATTAATATGCATTGTAAATTCGCTGAGTATGCAGGTTTGCTGCTACGGGGGTATTTTTAAGATTAAAAATTCAATTTAAAAACAATTAGTTGAGATAAAAAGTTTGTATGCATGCTCAAGAAACCCTACGTTAAGACATTACTTAATCATTTTATTCCAATAAAAACTACCGTTACAGCATTAAATGTTAGTTAAACTGTTGTCCGTGTAAATATTTTCTCAGCAACCAACTGCTGTTCTGATAATATGACAAATTCCAAACTCAAACTTTCGTCGGATCGTTTTCACTTGGTTAACAACCGAATGGCACATTTTTCATTGGTGTATATTATACTTACGTTTTCAATCACCGTTCTATACAATACTTTTAACATCATTCATAACATTAATTGATTAAATTTTCATCTAACAAATTATATGCAAAAAATGTTTTTAAACCATTCGGTTGTATTTCAAACGTACATAACTGTCGTCGTAAATATTACGAGTTTTATGTACAGCTATAACTGTATTCCCTTCTTCCCAAATAAATTCTCCTTCGTCGTATCGTTATACTGTAGGAAGTAATACAATGCCACCTTCATTTCCTGTTTTGTACGGGAAACATTCTAATGCTTCCTTCCGCTCTGTAGCAAGACGAGTATAACTCAGTTGCATTATATTATAGTCTTCAAGCTAATGAACCCGTTCAGTTATTCACTCTATGTTACACAATAAATTGAACTGCTTAAATATTGCTGAAAATATATACATAACGGTGTATTTCATTTCCAATATAGGTCAAAATGAAACATTCTTATTAAATTATTTACACTAACATAATTAGACTTCCTAATACACTAAACCCGTAGGTCTGATACGCTGGCTTACATCCCAGATCATATTAGGCTACCTACATTCAATTCCCAAAATTGTCATGATAACTAAAACAAATTTTACAAGTGCTAGAGCCTATTTTTACTCGCTCATTTAAGACTGAACCGTTTACAGATAAAATGTAGTTAAGAATCGTTTGAAGCGCCTAACAATTTATTTAGTGTGGCTAACTCTAGGAATATGATTAACTATAGTACATAATTGGTTACAATCTCAAGAATTATCGAGCAAATAATAAACAAAACACAACTTTCAAAAAATGTTTGAGCCGTGAACTTCAACCCTACTCTATTCTGTTTTTACGTTCAATTGACCAATGTATTTGGTTTATGTAAAGGGAATATTAGTTGCAATATTAGTTACCATAACTTATAAATAATTTAAAGTTATGACAGTTTGAAAGCGAAGAGAATTTGTCCTAACATCTCTGCCAACTTTATCTCATCCACGATCGATCACCAACCTCGGCGGCATTTTTTAACACCTAAATCAATATCGAATTAACATGCTGGTTGTATAACTGATCCAGATAATTTAGTTTTTCCTACAGTTACCTAACAATGTACATGTTCTCTCACTGATTTGAGAAAGCAAAGTGGCCAATTCGCTCATCAGTGAGACAATGTTAACATTGTCTCACTCTAATTACTTTGTCTCACTCCAGATTTGCAACGTGAAGGCACGAAATAGTGAGCGCGTAACATGCAGACAAGGTCGTATGCGCGCGAAATACGTTGGCAGCACTGGCTCTAAATCAGCTGGTCAGCTGTTGTACTGTTGTATTTGTCACAACACTTTCGGTCACGGCAGAAGCCACCATTTCATTGATTTGCCATTTGTAAACATTGAAGGTGGTTTTGCTGTCGCAAAATGGACGTTAATGACGATTTTAGTAATAATAGTTCACCAGAAGAATCTTGTACTCCAGAAGAATTAAAAAATGTGGCGAGGAATGTGTCTCTAAATCTTCTTCCAGAGAAATCAAAACATAAATATGAAAAAAGGTATGAATTGTTTACTTCCTGGTGTGAAAGTAAGAATGTAAAAAGCCCAACGGAAAATGTACTTTTAGCATATTTTGCTGAAAATTCAAAAGTTATGAAATCTTCTAATCTTTGTGTTCATTTTTAAGGAGATTATTTTTTGTTTTATAATTTTGTTTCTGATTTATTAATGTTACTTTCACATTAAATGTCATATTAAAAGTTCACTTCTGTGTAAAAATATGTTACGTTTCTTTACCAATTTATTTGTTTTATGGTAACTGTAGGAAAAATATAATGTGCAACTCGAGTGCAAAGTGCAATCGCCTCACTCGAGAAACCATTCCTCACTCGCCTACGGCTCGTGAGTAAGGATTTCTCTCGAGTGAGGCAATTGCTCACTTTGCTCACTAGTTGCACAAATAACTATTTACGTTTAAAACTTCACTATAGTGACTTAGAAGTTAAATTAAACATACATTTAATATTTTAAGAAGAAGTTCCTTTTAGCAAAAAGATGTTCTTCTTACTGTAATAACATCCCTCACTTAGAATCAATTTTAATTAAGAAATGGGATGGAAATAACAAATAAAACTATCACTTTTGTCAAAATATAAATATAAACATAAACAGTTTCACTTAATCTAGAAGCAAAATTCATCAACACACTTTCAAGCAAATTAAAATGTGTTTACAAAATGTCCAACTAATTTTATGCTACAAAACTTTAAATCAATTCAATGAAGTTTTATATTCATTTTTTCTGTAGACGAAAGATCTAACATGTCGTCTATAAATTTACACTTATAACTTTGATCAACAGACACGTGTATTCTATGTTATTCGTAGAGTTTTAAAGTATTTTGTGCAGCAATCCAGTCTAATACAGTTTTTTCCACTTTCAAAATAGAATTTCTATAAATAAATGTATGCCATCTCTTTACATGTCATTTAACGAGACGAAAGTTTCAAACAGGTGATGATCATTTGTAATTGATTCTTCATTATTAAACTTGCTATTCTTTCACAGATGCATAAGTCTCCATGATCAGGTACCCGAAGCTGAGACATAGAAGCTATAAAGCTCTCTGTTCGTAAAGGCACGTTGTTCTTTCCTTCTGAGATGAAAATTCAGTGAACACTCAGACAATGTGTCTTCACTTTTATACGATTCAACAAAGTAAGGTGGGTATGTAAGGTGGTCCTTGCACATTTGTTGTTCCTTGTTGACTTTTGTTACCTTTACGACATTCCAATCCGAATTATGAGCTGAAATTTTATTTTATCGTTGCAACCTTTATATCTAATGTAATGATGATCTTTAAGTTGACAAACATTTATCATACTAATTATATTGACTCCATCTTATATTTCTTGCTGTCTAACATATGGGTAAGATTTATAAAAAATTGTTAACTTACATAAGGAACTACAATGGGTGGCAATATAAAATCAGATCTAGGATTAAATTAACATTAATTCTGTACAGTACAAAGTCAAATTGAACTGAACAAATTGCGCTAAACATATTCAATATAATGACAGTGAATTTTCAAAAATGTTTTCATCAACTTCTATGCGTTTTTCTGCACGTTTAACGATTGCTCTTGTTGCTTTCTGAAGTTCAGCTGTCCTTTAACTGCGGAAAAGCTTCATTAATACAGGAAACTAGCGCTCGCGGGACTTTACTTTGAATTATTGTCGGCCAAATGTAAAACATGTGTTGTTTTTGCTCTGAATAAAAGTTAATTTTATAAAACATCTAATCACTTTCTATACACTTTATTGTACCGTCTTTTTCAGAATTGCATGTTCTACAAGTTTTGTTTTAAAACTTTTGATAATAAAATGAGTAGAGGATTTTTAGTAAGTTTTTAATAGTGAATTTATAATGAAAATCAGTTTAAAAAAGTGTGTCATGTTATAGGTTCTTTACTTCTCTGACCCTAATTTAGAAAGCAGTAAATACTAGCTTAATATATTATATTACGTATCGCCTATCTTTCGTCGCAGTGGCTGATGTATTTATTCATTCGTAGCAACGTTAGTATTATATTTTTTAATATTGTACTTTTCAATTATTTTATTAAATACAGTCTACCAGAGAAGTCTTAAGTTATTTTTTTAGCTGTATATAGTAACAAGTTAAACTTACTCAACGGAAACATCAAGACAATGTAACAAAGTCCTTATCTGACTTCCGGTGGACAGCTAGACGTTGAAAGCACTTCCGCCCACTCAGACGTTCTCTCACGATTCCATACAACTTGCCCTAAAACTGATTAAAATCTATTTTTTCTCGAACCAATATAAAAAATAATTAAGCTATAATAATTACTTGTATATAGAACAAGTACTTAAAAACTACACACGTTCCTATATTTACTATTATTAATCATCAAGCCATTTATTATATCTGACTGAACTCGGCCCCTAACACGATAAATATAGCCGGTCAATGTTTGTGGGCTTTATGTTGTCATTAACATGCATTAGCTTAACTTTAAAACCCTTATGACAGTCCTAATTGATGTTGGGTTGCTCATAAAGTGCATCGTTATCTAGGGCTGCAAAACGCTCAACTTTTTCGTTTGTTTTAATTTCTTTCAGGCCTTTATATATGCATTCATTAACCTGATTAAGTGCAATATTTATGCTTCCTATGCTATCTAAAACGATGGAATAGATTTAAACTATTCTGACTAGACCGAAATATATTTTTTATAATTTGTTTTTGATTCAGGTAGTTTCAATTTGTTTTATAATTTATCTGTAAAAGTTACAATCATCTTTTAGGAAAATAATTTGGAGGTTAAATAACAGTTAGTTTATTGGTTCTGCAATAAAACAAAGAATTCATTGAATAGAAACAAAAGTGTAAAATAGCAATATTTAAACATACTTCACACTAAAATATGCTAAATTGCAGGAAAGATCTAAATTGCTGGCTGAAATTACGGTAGCAGGTGAACGCGTTCCATTTTATTGTATGGAGTCGATTGAGAGATATATTACATGGATAGCCGCTCTCCATAGCCACAGCCGCTCTCCCTGCGACGGCTTCGTCATCTGCCGACAATTCATTTATTCAGATGAATATATAATAAATACTTCATCCAGCCAATCTTTTATCGCTTAATTTTAAACAACAACAAAATACTCGTTTTAATAGGGGTAATTCAATACCAAATCAGTATTTTAATTATAAGTGTTTTAATAATCCCAGTGTTATTACAAAATAATTCATCATAGCATTTTGCTACTCACCATTAGTTTTCTACTGAATGCTTTTTGATGTTCAGTGCACCAAAGCCAAATTAAAACCCAGTGCACTATGATTTGATAACTTACTTGTTATTTTAAAATATAACTCCATCGTTTTTAACGATTGATCGTGATAAACATTTGAAATGATTAATCAATAACATATTTTTAGCAGACAATATTTAGATTGATACTTAGTTATTTTCTTAAATGAGAAAACTTTCTCTTAAGTCGTTAAATTTTAAAATAGTTAAGATACACAAAAAAACGTATCTTAATCAAACAGTCCAGAAACATCACGAAAAAAGGATTATTACACAAAGTGACTTTAGCATAGCTTTAATTTTTCATCTGTAAGCCCTCCCTTTGTGCAAGTCCCTCGTAAGAACGCCTCTTATGGCAGCTTAACGCTGGGACGCTAATGTTTCTTTTGGAAATAATTAATGTGTTTGACTTGACCTCTCCTAAAATTTATAAAAAATTCTTTTGAAGAAATTCTTTTTGAACACATTGACATTGAAAACATGTTATTAATAATTTGTTAAACGGTACTTGTATTAAAAGTTTCTATTTAACGTTTTTAACTTTTACAATGTTCATAATTAAATGAATCATTGGATATTTCCATTTGAAAAAGGAAATTTTTTTAATTAAGTTAATTTTTAGCCATAAAGAAGGTTGCCACCAACAAATCATATTACCATTATTTTAATTCGATCTGTCAATGCACTCAACCACATAAGTGTCACATCATTTATAAAATACCCCCGTAGCAGCAAACCTGCATACTCAGCGAATTTCCAATGCATATTAATTTATCTTAATACCACATACCAAGTTTCATCAATATACATTCATAAATAAACGATTTATGACATTTTAATTATTCTCCATAAGAATAAAATGGCGGCTGAGTATGCAGGTTTGCTGAAATAAGGAACACTAAAAATGGGCTTTTATACAAATATCAATATGACTCAACTAGGTAAAGCCACATACCAAGTTCTATTAATTTATGTTCATAATTAAAGGAGATAACACGTTAATTATTCTCCATAAGAATAACATGGGGCTGAGTATGCAGGTTTGCTGCTACGGGAGCTATCGGCCAAAAAATGGGTTTTTGTGCAAATATCAATAGACCACAATGAAATGAAACATTATACCAAGTTTCGTCAGGATAAGTTGATAAATAAGCGAGATATACAATTTTTCTTATCATCCATAAGAATAACATTGGACAACGTACTGTGTTTAGCACTTTCAATATCTCAGTAACCAATTGACGTAGGGCAATGATTAAAACATAAAATTGTGCGTATTTGTAAGCCGATTCCAATGGGAAAAATAAAATTTTACTTTTTCAAAAATTGTATGTAAAAAACTCAAAAAACCCATTTTTGGGATACAAACCCCCCCCAAAATACCCCTTCGAATAGCTCGATCCGTCTGGTTTTCGAACTTAAAGTCATAAATGCTGCTTTACACGTTTGTACCAAAGTTCATCAAAATCGGACCTTTTTTACGAGAGTTATGTATATATATATATGTATATATATATATATATATATATATATATATATATATATATATATATATATACATATATATATACATAACTCTTATACAGTTTCGAACGAATGGTGTTTTTGGGATCTGGGGACCTCAAAACGAAAAGTTATCATAGTCCCGGGCCTAGGTCTTACCATGCCGACTACGGAAATAGCTTCTTCCCTATAGGGGAAATTCGCTAATAAATTAAATTTATTACATATTTATAAACAAAAATTGTATATATTTCATCAAAACACAGAATTAATTTTGCACACGAATTTAATCATCATTACCGGAAATTGGCCTCACAAGCTCTACGGATTGTGGGTGGTAACGCGTTTTTTCAGATAATTCTCTGCACTAAAACTATTTGCTTTAATAATAATTAAAATCAAGAACAAATAAAGTTAAGAATGTGTATATTTACTACACCATGATAACTTGTTTTAATGAAAATGAAATAACATGGAATAACTTGATAGCTACAGAATGTTTTTTTAAAATATAAAAGCAGACAAAATTATGTATTGCCATAGATTGATCCGTATACTAAAAATAAATAAAGATACCTATTTTTAAATACTAAGATCGTCGTTGGTTAATAACCGATCACTCAGATAAAAAAAAAAACATAAACGGTTTGGCAATGACAAATACATAATCCCAGGTAAAACTTAATTTGTGAGGCGGAATGGTTGGTAGTAGTTTTCTGTGTTCTATGTTTAAAGTGTAACAACGTAACAGTCAATAAGCAACAATCTAAAATTATCAAGTAAGTAATGAAATAGACTAATAATATATATAAAATTACATACGGGATCTTGGTTAATTGTTTAGTCGAAGAATGATTACAGTTTGGAACCTTTACTAAACACAAACAGAACGGAGTCCATAATACTTAAAATTGAATTTTTTATCTCAACTGCTCATTTATATAGGCCAGAAGGAGTAGGCTGTTGGAAAGGATAGCAAGGAACCTTTAGTGGCATTATTTGCTCATAAACAATTATCATTGCAATCAGAAGATATCGAGCTTCCGCTTAAAAACGTCTGATTTGTGAGGTCTGCACCCTTACCTCAGAACCACTTCATCCATTACATTGCTAATTGCATTTGAAATTAAAGAAATTACAAAATAAAAATGGGTTATTGCCATACAAATCGTCTATAATTTATAAACTAGGTTGGTACTTTCCAAGCAAAGTCTAAAACAATCTGATCCAACAAATAATGAAACTTTCATTAAAAACGCAAACATAATTTTACCGAAGAAACCTTATATCACTTCTTTGGTAGTACAGACATAAACTTACAGAAGTAGATAACAAACAAACACACGACACAACACATTCAAGCAGGCCTTCTACAGTAAACCAACGTATTACCCAGTGCTCATTGTTTTGTAGTGCCTCTCCTGGTGACAAAACACATCATTAGTCAATGCCGCTACACAACCGGCTGTGGTTTGTCGATCCAGCGAATTATTCATGAGGTAGATTTATCATCGGATATCGAATAACCTAATTACTTCCTTAGTCCATTAATAATAAAAGACAACCGACCAAGTACTCCTAATTAACCAACCGGTAAAGATTGAATTTGACTGAATAAGACACACATTTACAAATTATAAACAACATCATTACATTATTTATAAATGAGTATAAAAATGTATCAACATTTATAAATAGTTACGTAGTTGAATAAATATGTTATTTACTATTTGGTGAAATATATTTACGGTATGTTTTAAAAATAGCTTAGTATTTCTTTTGATCTCCAATGATGTATTAACATTATAAGAATATTTTTTATAAACTGTTGCCTTCGGGTGGTAATGACAGCTTTGCAGCTGTGTGTGGGGGGCAGGTTAAGCGGGGCGTTGAGCATTTCGGTGTTTGAGTTTCCTAATGGTGTTTACATTATACAAGGAAATAAGTCAAACCACTTACACAGTTAGACGTCACATTTTCTTGTTGGAATATAAGTATATTTACCAAATCTCATCTGACAGTTTTAATTTTTGGTATTTTCGAAATCTTTAATGTTGCTCTCATATATTTTAGCATAATACACATTACAAGGTAAAATACGATTAAGAAAATGTTTTAGTAAGGCAAATCATAAGATCCAAATTGAAGTTTTGTTTCAAAATATGTTATACTACCTTTGTGGGATTATATATCTCAATGTGAGGCTTAGATATGGAATACATGCTAGGATATTTAGCTGAACTATTAAATGTATGAATGTATGAATTTTATACCCTGTCTAAATCGTACTATATACCGTACTATCTAACTGTATCATAAATAATCCGTGTAGTGTTATTATGACGAATTAATCCTAGATCTGATTTTATATTGCTATCCATTGTAGTTCCTTGTGTAAGTTAAACGAATTTGATAAATCTCACCCATTATTTTAGACAGCAACAAATATAAGATGGAGTTAATTTAATTAGTAGGGTAAATGTTTTGTCAACTGAAAGATCATCATAAAATTAGATAAGGTTACAAAAACAAAATAAAATGTAATCTCATTAGTAGGATTGGAATGTCAAAATGATAACGAAAGTCAACAGGGAATAATAAATGTGCAAGGAACACCTTACATAATTACCTTACTTTGTTGAATCGTAACAAAGTGAAGATACCATCGCGGAGTGTTCACTGAATTTTCATCTCAGAGGGAAAAGAAAACGTGCCTTTACAAATACGTTTATTAGAGAACTTTATAGCTTAAAGTAAAGCACTGGGTAGCGCTTATAGTAATAGTAGGTATATACTTGTAAACACTAAAGTGTATTTAGTGTTGTATATGGCCAAAAGATCAGACTCAGATCAGAATAAAGAATATCACGCTTGCATATTTAAATCCATTTCTACAATGCAATTTATTATTTTCAAGGTTATTGGATTTTTAAATTTTAATTTCAACATAAACATATTACTGTATGAATTAAAAGTGGCTTTACAATTATAGTAAAGTTTTGTAGTAAAGATTCTTGGTTGTTCGAGAAAGTTCCAAAAGTAAAGTTCAGTGATCTTGGGAGGAAAAAGTTAAGTTTATTTGGAACTACATCAAATCAAATAACGAACTTTTTCAACTTGTACGGTACATTGGCTGTATTAAGAGCATTTAATTTAGACTTTTTTTATTAAAATATTATTCGCTTTAATACACCTGTTTCTTATTTAATTATGTTTTTCGTAATCGTGATTGTGAATGAATCATGTAATTGCGATACATATATATTTTTAAAACTGTCTCCTAAGCTTTATATAATATTATTTTGCATGGACAATTCAATTATTAATTACTTAAAATTAATTTTAATCCTGATGGCAAGTTTTAAATCAAAACTAACATACAACCAAAGTGTTTAGATTATTCAATAATATCACAATTTTTGTTAGAGTTACTGTGGGTGAACAAGACATCAAATACAATAAATACAAACAAATGTAACGAAACCTAGAACCACTAGACACTTCTTCCCTAGTGGGATTTTAAACAGGTCACCAGAAAGAAACGAACACGCAGGGATTAAAAAAGACGGGGCAGGACAGAGCATCCAATTAACCTTTAAGAGCGCAAACTCCCCGTGACTCCTGTAAGGGCTGCTCATCGGCCCTCAAAGAGACGGTTTGCTCTGCCCTCATAGGCCAAGTGGCAATCCATCTTCATCAGTTAGCGACCATGGGGTTATTTCCTGTTGTCTACAATGACGGAGGAACCAGGATAAACGGGAAGCTTGTCATAATGAACAGTCAACCCTATACATTTGGTATGACATCATTATATTGTCAAACCCAAATTTAACGTCCATTATAGTATAGACTACAATTTGTAAAAAACAATTTTAGTATTCAGTTTTATCTATGTAATAACAATGAAACCTCTTTAATGATGGTTTGGGGTTAAATGTATAGAATTTGTTGTAAATTGACCCAAATAATTATGTCAAACACTATCAGTTATTGTATTTATTGAAATTATAAAATATACTGTATACAAATATAATGAAATATTTCCTTAAATTTAATGAATGGATTTCATGTTAATTTTTTTATTTTTAAAAGAAGGAAATATTCAAAGATTCACTATAAATGGAGCAATAATCATGTTTTTTTATTAGAAAGAAACTTACAGCATAGTTTCAAAATATAATTATACTAGCTGTTACCCGCAGGCTTCGCCCCACGAATTATTTATAAAAATTATATGACTATTTAGTGTGCTGAATTCCGTGGTTAGCCTGTGGAACTACTACGACTCAAGATCAGCTGTTTGTATTTTCATCAGCTCAAACAAAATTGAACGTCCATAAGGAATACATGGGAAATTTGAACCCCCGTGGGGCATAGCCCTATAGGATTTTCACAACTTTAATATGCCTATATGTTACTCAGGACTCTCAAGTACCTCTCTGCAAAATTTCAGCTTAATCGGTCCAGTAGTTTTCTTATGATGGAACTTCAGAGTTCCGCACAAACATCCATACTTTCACATTTATAATATTAGTAGGATATTTGAGGACATTAGCTGGTTTAATTCAACCATGCACTGCCATATGAAAATGTTAAGGTAAAACAAAAGCCTGCTGGAGGATATTTCACTAAAATATTAGTGTCTAAACTCGGCCCCTGGTGAAGATTACTTTAACAAATGGTCCTCCTTGTCACTGCCTCAGCGCCGGTGACTAGCGTGGAACTAATCTCTTGTAGGACGGTGATAATTTTACAGTAAGAGATTAATTCTACCTGAAACATGGCAATGGGCACGTTTTTTTAATCATACTTTATAGCACCTAAACTTATGGGTTTTCATTTTAAAATGTTGATTATAGATTGGGTAAGTATTAAGAGTAACATTTTTCTGCATATTTTTGTTGTTGTTTAATTGGGATTTCTTTACTTGATTTCCGATTGCATAATACTTAATACTGGGTTATGAAGTTAAATGCGATTGCCGATTGCCGACTGTCCCCAGCTTAATATTTGTTGTTAGGGAAAATAACAATCTGAGGCAGATGATTAGTATTGTTTCCTGTTATTATTTTATTACTCCGGCTGCCCAAAAAACGTTTTAATAATGTCTGTTTTATAAAATAGATGTTTAATCTAATGATTCTAATGTTGGAAAATTTACTGTTAGGGTATTGAGTATTTTTAATCTATGGTTAAAGAAATATTTGGATAAATTGGATATAATGTTCAATCAATTCTGCCAGTCTGATGATTCAGGAAACCACTAAAGCTTCAATATCCAGATGATAACTCTACTCTTTGAACCATGCGATTGACTGAATGTCATGTTTAAATGTGTTTATCTGTGTGGACAATCAGTGGACTGTTATTTACAGCTGGGAAAAATATACAGTAAAAAACGTTTATTATAAGACTTTTAATTTTTTTAAATTACGATTTATTTTGTGTAATTTGTGGGATTTGTAATTTTATGGTGTAATTATAGTCAAATGAGGCAAATATTATGAACATTTTTTAAAAATAAAAATATTTCTAATTGAAATTAACATAAATAACTGTTATATTTTCTCAAATAGTTATTAAGTAACTGAGCAACACACTTACATTTTTATAAAATTAAGATGTATTGATTCTTCCTCAGCTGCGCTACAGATCAAAACGTATTTTCAATCCAAAGGCAAATATACTGTTATTATTTAGATTGACAGAAAACTATTTATACACTGAGATTATACTTATTGAAATTTTTTGGTTTGAGGTATTCATTAAAGTTATTATGATTAAATAGATAAATTATATCACATTTTGTAGAGCACTACGATAAACATACACGCGATAGGTGTTGTAGTATTTTACAATAAAACATTGAACAACTTAGAACGTAGAATTTATATTTAATTTTACTGGAAGGTGATGTTAGAATAAGCGGATTGTAGCTTATTTGTATATATATATATATATATACATCAAATTTGAAAGTGAATACAAAGAGTTAGTGTCTACTCACGTTTCGACAGAAGGAAAGTGGTATTGTAGGAGAAAGCACTTTGTGACCGAATAACACCATTGTAACTTTGATTTTCAACAGTAGTGGTTTTGTTTTAAAAATATATTTGTGCTTAAGGGCAGTGAGTGTAAAATACTGTAAAACTTGACTGCTAAAGTCAAATTATTGTTATGAGTAATTTAAAATACTATTCGTTTTCGTTGGATACAAATTAGTTATCAGCAGGTGGTTAAAAGCCGTAATAACACGACTGGCAGCAATATCGCGAATCGTATCGACAATCAAGGAAGGCATTGTTAGACTGACGTCAACAAATTACTGAAATTAGTCGTGAAGACAATAAACGGGTAGGGTTGGCAAAACTGCAATGCTCCACTAACACATGTTTTTATTTAGAACGGGAATATTAACTACGAAGAACAGTGTTAAATATAAAAATTATTCTTAAGTAGAAAGACATGTTTATGTTGCTACTTTTTAAACCACTTCTAAAATTATATAAACTTAATCATTTCTATTTCGTATAATCGAATTAAACAATTAGTTATATAAATAATACACCTACAGCTCGTAAAACACACACTATTAAAGTAAAATTTAGAAATATTTTATCATATAAACCGATGGCTTCTGAGGATCAATATAAGGATGATATAATATACCTAAAAGGAGAGGGGATTTTTAAAAGGTGTGTTTTGGTAAACGCAAGTGCTGTGTACATGTAAATAATTTATGTTCTCCACTTTATCTGTATTTTCAGTTGGGCTTGCGGTTCTCTTTAGCTTAAGCAAGGAAACCTCTTGCCTCTACCTCCCCTTGCTCACGAGGAATTTTTCCTCATTCTAATGTAGTTAAGAACCACATAAACTAATTTTCAAAACTCCGGGAATTATTTCAGCCAATTTGTCTAATTTGAATTGGCTCTTAAATATAATAATTCACAATTATAATTCAAATTTGATTGGTTGAAAACGTTATTTATTAATCTATTTATATCACGAGGATTATCGTGCTACTCAGTTTATATAGCAAACAACCCAATTACCAAAGTAGTGCGTAGTAAATTTTACCAAATGGTAATTACTTAATTTACTGGTTGCAGCCTAATACCAGTATTGCTTAATCAAACCAGTACACTAATAGAATACAGTTTTTAGCTAGCAAAACTGTAAGGTTGTTAAATATAAACGATTAGTGAGCGAGGGGTTGCCGTGCGACACGCGACCGAGGCTCAACCTGAACACGAGGCGGAGATTAATTTGGGGTAATTCGGAACGGAACCAACTGGAAACAACACGAGCATGTTTACAATGTTGTTTCGGTTATATATTTCAAACTAATTTTATTTTCACTCCTAAATATAAACTTACTGACTACTTACTGTTAAAATAAGTCCCACTTCTGTCAAGATGTTGAACAAAAATCTGAAAAGAGACCTTGAAAAAACATTTAGGTAGAGCATCAGAAATAAAACGCTCAATTATTTTTATGAATTGTATTTCTGGAAGCATTAAACTATTTACGTCCACTTTCTAGTACATTTATTGCATATTTAAAACAAATTATATTTTAATACGATGCAGTATTTTTACCAGGAATTTTAAAAGCCATGTCGCAATAAGTTGCTAAAATAAGATTGATGTTTTATTCGGCAGAGGATAAAACAACAAAAGCCCAGCCACACCTTAGTTTGAACCGGCCATTCCTTGTCGCTTCTTGTCTTGAATAAAATGTTTAAATAATATCTTAAAAGCTTATTATATTATTTTTTTATAGCACTTTAGTGTAGTTTTAAGCACGTATAACATAGTAATTTTTAAGATTTTATAAGTTTGCAACAGCTTTACAAATGTGTAGCACTAAAATGTTTCAGATATTCCATATTTACTTGAAGTGTAATTTTAGTTATTGTTTATAGGTTTTTCACAAATTTCATCCTTGAGATCCTACACAAAATTAATAAAGTTATACCCATAAAAAGTGCATTCAAACAATTTAAGTCACGTTACTAAAATGGATTTAAATCTTCAATATTCGTGATAATTTATCTACTTAAAAGATGACTGATTATTATTTATTCTATTATTAATAATACTGGCTTTTAAAACGTTCAAAATTCCATTGAAACCTATTGGTAACTTTTTATAAATAATGCAACTGGTCTTTTTAAAGCTGTATTTGATATTTCCACTAAAACGTCTTTAACATTATGGAATATATAAAGGGCAAGTAATGGGATTTATGCAAAACAATAGATTAACTTGTGGCTAGTATTGGGCTTCCGTTCACCCTTCCTTACACATTGTAATAGGGGACAAATAAATTGCCGGTTGAGGGCGTGGTATGCCGGGCTATCAACCAAGATCAGCCAATAGTAGACGTGCTGTATTGTCAAAAGCTCCATACCAGCTGATTGGAATAACATTCTGGTGATATTTGTCCTTGGAAAAATGGCAACAGGGACAGCGTACAAGCATGCTATTGGCAACTTAATCGTTTATTGGGAATTCATTTCTAGATAGCAGGTTAATATTTTAGATTACCATGTTGCGAAAATCCCCTTTTCTTGGTAAACGGTTGATTTAGTTTAATGAAAGGTTAATAAAATCGCTTTACATTAATTAAATAATTAATCTGACTTGGAAAAAGCCAAGTATTAATTAAATAACATTCATTAGTATTTATATAAGTTTTAATGTGTTATTTGAATAAAATGCAAAATACAAATACAGGTAGTATAATGTATCCTTTTAGAGTAATAGGATCAAATTAGTTGGTCAAATTATTTTTAAACGTTTAATTTTAAAAGACATGTGTAGCCGAAAGAGCTAAAACAGATCAATAAACAGTAAAAATGATAAATTTTCCTTCTTGATGTGCTCTATATTATTTCATTCTTACCAGTAACAATAGCTATTTTGAAATGTTCAATGTACCATTTTGTATAAGCCTCGTTGCTTTTCTGTAAGACGTTCTCCAGTTTTTATTTTCTTTCTAATAACAACAGTGGCTGACCTCCGGCACAGACTCATAGAACGTGCACAGTGAATATTGTAACAAAGGCGACCGTGTCCAGCCCCTAATCCCTAATCCAGTTTCATTCTGGTTAGGTTAGGTTAGGACTTAAGTATATAACTATTGTCACTGTGGAGTATTATATAAAACAGACTACTTGTATTACATACACATACAAATTAAAAAATGTGCAAATTTTCAATTAAATAATATAAAAAATAGTATAAAACGCTTATTTTGGATTGAATTTTTAACACCAAGGACTGTTAATGTAAATTAACTTTATTATTGTAAAAAAAACAAGCAATCAATGATAATTTGACCTCTTACATAACAAGTACCGTTCTCTAAGAAAAAACTACAGTTGCTTTTTGATGGTAATTCAATCCCAAGAACCAAATATTTATAAAAGTTGAATTTATTTAACATTACAATACGGCAGTAATGTGTAAGATTATTATCACAATACAATATCGAAAACGTTTAGAAAAACAAAATAAAACACTAATTTATGTAATTTCGCCATAACGTATTACTCTTATATTAACAGATTTAAAATGCCATTTTCTGTTTCATTGCGATGTGAGTTTTATTATAGGACAACGAGAGTCCTGATTTATTCCCTTCTCAAACGTTCACAAGCATAATAATTGTTTAAATGTTTCCCACATATGCCCATTTAATTCATAGAGACACTTGAAGTGGTTTAAGCCAAATAAAAACAAGATATATTTTAAAACTAGAAAAAAGTATGAAACAAGATCAAGTTAAGATTTGTTTATACTGTTATATTTCTGGGAAGCCTCAGTTTTAATGTAGCAGATACGTTCAAAGAAAACTAATGCCATGTGAAAAATAATCTTTAAAAAATATAAGCAAATTCGCTAAAACCGAGTTAAAACATTTTTATTTCCCTCCCAAACATTTACTATTGTGTTCAAATGAGACGCGATGGGAGTTTAATGCGTTTAACTCTGAACAATTAATCAATTTAATACATCAAAGAGCAGACTTGTTTTAGCTCATGATATATCCGTTTAAGAATCATGTTATCTGATTTAAGTGTCTATTTCATCGTAACACATGAAAACCTCCCATGAACGAGTGAATGACACTGCATAGTAACGCGGACAACAATGGCGAATTAAACTGTTGAAGATGCAGGCTCCCACAGACTAGCTTCCCTCTGCAATGTAGTGTGTCTTTGACAGTTAACGCGATGCCCAGTATATCCAGAGCCCTGAGACGGTTGGTCTGACAGTTGTCAGTAATTACCACTCCCAGCTCGTCCGTCCGTCATTAGCCACAACGCTGCGTTTCCTCGGTGCTGATGACACCTCGGAACCTTTGTCAACATTTAACCGTCTCGTTTCTGTGGCGTTAAACTGTGGTGAAGACCTTTGAGTATCAATGGTTACTTTGCATTCTATTGAATTCAGTCCAATGAATGCTACCAAACTGATTTCTTCCTTAATGACACTCCATCATCTTGATGATGACACTGAGTTGTGTTTCATGTATTTTCTCTACTTATTTTTTAAAGTATAATTTTAAATCATCAACAAAATAAATGTTGTTTAGCTCGAAAAGAGCTGTCATAACAACTACGTCTTGCAACACTACAAAATATATTTATAACACTACACTTATATATTTACGTTTTTGCACGTTTTTTATACGCATATATATATTTTTCTGATTGGGCCTGATGATGACCGATGTGACTGGTTAAAATCGATCGCATTGTGCCAATTTGTTGTATATTTACCGTATTGTATATACGTATTGTGTATTGTACATTTTAAATTTAAATATATTTTTTAGTGTTGTGGGACGTTGTTTATGTGTAGGGTTCTATTGTAACCACACATATAAGCTACTATGTAAGCTACTTAAGAGATGTATTAGCTGTTGTATAACAAATTATAAGTCTTTACGAGTTCTGAAGGATCCTGCAACATAATTTCTTAAGAAGTGATTTTGTATTGGATCTAAAATGTTGTGAGGCATTTGTTTCTAACATTTCCCATTATTGGTTGGTATAAAGAATGTTATTATAGTATTTTTGTTTAAATAAGATCCTTGTCTCTTCTCAACAAACCCACTTGCATTACACCAAGGGGAGCTGCAGCTGGAAACCTCCCTAATTTCCTGACAGCTACCGGAAACATTTATTTATTTATACCCCCTCCTCCCCCCCACCCAATAACGGTTAAACAGCTAAGCATACCTTGTTTCTCCTATTCCAAATTATAGTATAGCATAACATTTAATTTATGTCATAATACGTTTTTTAAAGGTATTTTAGTTATTAATGTATTTTAATAGTAACGTATTAGCTGATATCCTGGGAATCTAGCAGACAGACGTAGAGCTATATGTTTTGAAAAAATTGCATTGATCAGCTGACTACCTAAATACAATATAACGACATAAGATAAACATTGTAACATTGAAGGCGTGTGATGTGAAACCCTGAACCCTGTTTTACAAACCCCCAAAAGGCTCATCTTGAGGGTAAGATGTTTTGAATGATACTAAATGTGTATTTATAATAATAGTTTTAAGAATCTAAAATCACCAATCAAAAGTCAGGAAATTGTTTTAACGATTATCACTAATGGACCAGATTTCTAAAATTACAGTAAAATAAGGAACATTTAATAAGCCTGCCCTTAAAGTTGTATAGATTACCGATGAAAGTTTAATTTTAATACCTCTTAACATTATCCCAAAACACCTAAAATATACGGATGTTGATCTTATCTGATAAACTAACTTGTAGTCAGTACTATACAAAATATGTCCTAGAAATGTAAATAGAAAAGGTAACGTAAATAATTTGTCACACACGGGTTCACACACCCATCTTCTATATGGTGATTGAGAAGGTTTTGGAGGAAGTAGTTTTTACATTAGTTAATTATGTAAAAATAGGCAGAAAGAAGTATTCCTTTATGAGGTGAAGGTGCGCAGTCACGGCACATCAGTACAACTCACGCGATTCCTTCCATAGTTTTGTCCAAATCCAATTCTTGAACCAGATTTAGACCTAAGCTCAACCAAACCATATTTAAACAGTTTTATTTAGTTTTTATTTTAATTTGTCCTTAAGGTATAAGTAATATTTTGTAATTACTTTAAAAAACCATTACAATAAAATTTGATATTTTAATAAAAGTACCTCTGTTACAATACTGAAGTATCATATAAGTTTATTTAATTAATATCAATGGATTAATTAATAAGGATTGCAAAATATTGCCGTATCGCACGCAATCAGATCATCAACACGTAGTAACGATTAATGTGGCCGTACTCTGGAAACGGATCCAACAACAAAACACAAGCATCGCGTGAGATTTGGTGCTAATAATGTAAAGAAGCGAAAAAATTACCCTTAAACAGGTTTAATAAGTTTACGATTGAATCAGATATGTTGTGCACCCTTTCATATTCTTTGGTGTCTAAAGTCAAGTATGATTTTGTGGATTAGAAAAGTAAAAAAATTTTAAATCTGGTTTAATTACTTCCTTTAATGTCAAGTGAGCTCAATATTTCGAAAATAAAACCATTGTACGTGAGTGAATACGACTATGCATATTTTTTTGTATACTACGACTGCTTCCATTATCTAATGTATACTAAGTACAGCTATAAATTATACAATTGGTTAATGGGCAAGGTCCTATAGTGCAGATTATCTATTAATCGAGCTGTAAGTGAAACTCTATTATTGTAATTTATGTGCTTGGAACAAAACAATCACGATTAATCTAAATACAACTAAGATTATGAAACGAAAATATGTTGAGCACTATGTTAAAGCCATGAGTTAAATTTTAGCAATGTTAATTCAAGAAAAAATTAATTAAACTTACCACTCGAGGAATAAAACGAGAAATGCAACCTATTATTTTCTCCTGCAGTTCTTCTGAAACAAAATTGAGATACAGTAATAACAGTGATGCACTTGCTGATACTTAAAATACGTTTTTAAACATCTTATTCTTAACTATAAACTATTTTCTTATTTGACAGATTTGATTGCAGTATCCGGATGGCTAACAAATTATTTTAAGTCATCATCAAACAAGTACTATTATACTAGTTTAAAAGTTAGTTAAGCTTTTAAAATAGTACCACAAAATGGACGAGGTATTTCTTTACAAAGTGTAAGCGCTAAAGTCGCGGGAAATAGTCACAACTCTCGCGAGTTCTTCAAAGACCAACGCTATAGCACACTTTAGTTTTTAAAACATGCTTGAAATGCAAAAGAAAGTAAATCTAGTTTTTATACCGTACTACATGCACAGCGTGATTTTTTATACACAACGTCCGTTGAAGGAAAGACTTTCCTTAATATTAAAAGGAACTTTTTTATCCTGCTATTACGTAAAACTCAGTTTAATTCTAATTTTACACAGTTGATTAGCAACGACTCCTATTCATAGTAGTGTGAGTATGAGTTAGATAAATAATTCGATAAATAGATTATATAAAAGTTAAGGTTCGTGTAACTAAGGAAAGAAATATGGTGGAATTATACAAAGTAGTTAGATTAGTCAACGCCCAAACATAAATCTAAAGGCAGGAGGTTGGACAGAGGATTAAAATGTAGCTAGGATTTGATAAGTTACTGCGAGATTATAATTCTCCTAGCTTGAAAGGTTTTACCACCAATTCAAACTGGTTGCAGTTGAGTTTGTGACATATTCACCAATTTTGTTATCTAATTTTGATTTACAATGAATACTAAGCAACAAACAGTTACCTAAAATATAACAAACGGGCCATCAAGATAATGAACGTACTTTGTCTTAAATAACGTAATAATCTGGTCTGAGATAAGAATTGTAAGATAATTAATTATAAGCTCTGGTTTTAGAACTTTGTATTACTTTAATTTCAATTATTTATAGATCATTTTCCGCCCAGTAACAGTTTTGTTTTATTTTATCCTACCTATTAGTTCAATGGACCTATTTTATTTAGTAATTTTAATTACTAACTCATATACAGACGTATTCCCTGCATATTTTTTTTATTTGATACTTAATGTATTTTATGTAACTAATTTGTTGGATTGCAATGACTTTAATTTCTAGGTTTGTGGATGAGATTGCATTAGTTTACTTTTCAACAATGTCGTTCAAACAGATAATAACATTCTTCATTAACATCATGTAAACATAAACAATTAGTGTCGGCGATTTTATCTAATAAGTAAACCTGAAATTTAACGTGAAAATGAATTGTTAAAGGGTAGTAGGTTGGACATTATTTCCTTTTATAGTTTTAAATAATAAACCGCCTCTAAAATTTGGGCAGCTACCGACTTTTTGTGATTTCAACACTATAAGTTAATTCGTATATTTCTAACCAATTAATAACCAGGAATGATATGATGTGCACAAATCGATATTTTTATAATAAGTAATTTAATTTGGGCAGTTCAAAGTGTCTCTACAAAGCGACAGTCAGAGACGAGGTAAGCGGAGATTGTCGGTCGTTATTTGAGAGGTTTTGCGAAGGAAGGAGCCAAATTGGGAACTGTGATTTATCCTCAGTGACTTGACTCTGATTACCGACTTATAAAGCCTTAAGTATCACACAAGTGTTGCAGGAGGGTATTTTTTATACATCCGTTACTGACTCATAAAACACTAAAATTCACAATTAAATGACAATTAAATAATTTTATTTCACAAGAGTAACCAGATGAGAAAAAATATTTAGGACCTCCACCCCCAACCCCACCACCACCATCCCCATCTAGTTATTATTTACATTATAAATCACAGTTGTAAGATATTATATGCAATAAACTACAACTTAAGAATAATCAAATAATAACAATATAGGATAGTATAAAACTGAAATATTTCTAAAAGACATATACTCAGTTGAAGATGAGTGTCGATTGCATGACAATATACATAGTGCTTTACTTTACGAATTCGATAACACAACACAACCCGACCTGGTCATCAAGGTCCAGCTCTTGACTTATCGTGAAGCAAGGAGAAACACAGGGAGAACTCTTTCGCTTTCCGTAGAACGAAAATTTTACAAAAACGTCAACTGCACGTTGTAAACGATATCGATATTTAGCTGTGAGTTTCTGTTGGTGTAGTTCGAACAAAAGGTTAAATTTTTAAAAGTTTTTTAAAATAATAATATAAAAATAATATAAAATACTGTTTAATCTTATTTTATCTTTGTATCCTTATCTAATGTAATGATGTTCTTTGTTGGCAAAACATTTATCATACTAATTAAATTATACCTATCTGTATTATGTTAATTGCTGTCTAACATAATGGGTAAGATCTATCTAATTTTTTAACTTACATAAAGAACTACAATTGACAGCAACATAAAATCAGATCTAGCATTAAGTAATCATAATAACACTGCACTGATTATTTATGAAACAGTTAAATAGTACTCTTATAGACTGAGTATAATATCAATAAATAATTGATAAATACCATTAATGAATACGTTGATTGTAGTTTCTCTTGAAATGTTTAACACTGCTAAACACTATATTATCTAAATTATTACTTTTTATATGTATTTTGTTCAATATTTCTATATATGTTAAACATTTTTTGATAGCAACATTCATACCCTTTAACATCTCAACATCCTTTCATATATTCTATTTTTAAGCCTCACATTGGGACATAAAATCCCACCAAGCTAGTATAACTTATTTTCAAATAAATCTTAAATTTAGACCTTATGACTTGTCTCTTTATACATTTTTTAAAATTTTATGTGATATTGTAATTTGTATTAAACTATTTGGTTGGCCAATTTGACACTATCAGCGTTTCACACAGCCACTAAAATACTCATCATTTCAATCCTTATCCTTATGAGTAGGCAATAATATATTTATCTGATTGCATTCAATTAAAAATAATGCTAACCTCATTTTACATTTATTTCTACCTCAACGTTGCCAAGGCTATTTATATTCACAGTTGAAAATCCCAAAAATTAAAAACTGTCAGATAAGATTTGGGAAATTTATTTAAATTCCAACAAGAAAATATGACGTCTAACTGTGCATGTAAATAGTTTGACTTCTTGCCTTGTATAATGTAAACACCATTAGGAAACTCAAACACCGTAATGCTTAACGCCCCGTCTACAATCCTTTTAAGCTTAACTTACCCCCCAAACACACACAGCTGCAAAGCTGTCATTACCACTCGAAGGCAACAGTTTATCAAAAATATTCTTAAAATTGTAATAATCATTGGCAATCTCGATCATTGAAATGCCGAGATCAAAAGAAATAATAAGCTATTTATAAAACATACCTTAAATATATTTCACCAAATATTAAATAACATATCAATCTAAATACTTAACTATTTACAATTTTAGATACATTTTCATACTAATTTATAAATAATGTAATAATGTAGTTTATAATTTTGTAGATGTTTGTCTTAAACAGTCAAATTCCATCTTTACCGGTTGGTATTCATTAAGAGTACTTGGTACTCAACATTCTTTATGGCTTAAAATTAACTTAATTATAAAATGTTCTTTGTCAAATGAAAATCGAAACTATTAATCACCTCAGTATCCAATGTTTCATGTTATTTATGCAATATTTCAAAGTTTAACACGTTAAATGGAAACTTTTAATACATGTTCTGTTTAACAAATGATTAAATTAATAACATGATTTCAATGTAAATGTGTTTTAGCTAAATAGTTAGATCTATAACTTCTCCGCAGATTGTATTTAAGTTTTAAATGAAATATCTTGTTTGAGTTAAATGAATGTTTCACCAATTCATATTTGAAAATATGCATTTTATGTGGTGAGTGATAAAACCACCTAGGTAACAGTTTGTTTACAGTATGGATAGGGAAGGATTGGTACATGTTATACGAATGATCTAACTGTTGTATAAAACACATCCTGCACATATAATATGAAACGCAATGCAGTAATAACAGTGAATAGTATTAACAGGCTAAAAGATCTTTAATAAAACCTTCAAAAGAAACCTTTTTATATATATTAGGAGAGGTCAAGTAAAAGCACATTAATTATTTCAAAAGAAACATTATCGTCCCAGCGTTAAGCTGCCATAAGAGGCGTTCTTACGAGGGACTTGTACAAAGGGAGGGCTTACAGATGAAAAATTAAAGCTATGCTAAAGTCACTTTGTGTAATAATACTTATGTTTTGTGATTTTTCTGGACTGCAGATTTAGATACATTTTTCTTTGTGCATCTTAACTAGTTTAAATTTTAACAACTTAACAGAAAATTTTCTCATTTAAGAAAATAACCAAGTATTACTCTAAATATTGTCTGCTAAAAATACTTAATTAATTAATCATTTCAAATGCTTCTCACAAGCAATCGTTTAAAACGAAAGAGTTATGTTTTATAGTAACAAGTAAGTTATCAGATCACAGTGTCCTGGGTTTTAATTTAGCTTTAGTGCACTGAACATCAAATAGCATTTAGTAAGAAACTAATAGTATGTAGAAAAGCTATAATGTTGAATTGTTTTGTACACTGGGATTATTAAAACATCAATAATAAAAATACTGATTTTGTATTGAATTGCCCCTATTAAAACGACTATTTTGTTGTTTAAAATTAAGCGATAAAAGATTGGCTGGATGCAGTATTTATTATAAAGTCATCCATATGAATGAATTGTCGGCAGATGACGAAGCCGTCGCAGGGATATATTCTGGCCGTACAGAGCGGCTATCCATGTAATGTATCTCTCATTCGGCGCCATACAATAAAATGGAACGCGTTTACCTGCTACCGTCAGTTCAGCCAGCAATTTAGATCTTTCCTGCAATTTAACATATTGTAGTGTAAAGTATATTTAAATATTGCTATTCTACACTTTCGTTTCTATTCAATGATTTTTTTTATTGCGGAATCAATAAACTTACTGTTATTTAACCCCTAACCTATTTTTCTAAAAAATGATTGTATCATTCAGAATCGAATTATAAAAAAAACTGAAACTAACTGAATCAAATACAAACTATAATAAATATTATTCAGTCCAGATAGACAAGTTTAAATTTATTCAATCGTTTTAGGTAGCATCGAAAACATGAATATTGCACTTAATTAGGTGCATGAATCAAAAGGCTTGAAAGGAAGTAAAACAAACGACAAAGTTGAGAGTTTTCCAGCTCTAGATAACGATGCACATTATCAGCAACCCAACATCAATTAGGACTGTCATAAGGGTTTTAAAGTTAAGCTAAGGCATGTTAATGACAACATTAAACCCACAAACATTGACCAGCTGTCTTTATTGTGGTAGTGGTCCGTGTGCAGTCAGATATAATATGTGGCTTGATGTACCGAGATTAATATAGTACATATGGGAACCTGTATAATTTTTAAGTAATTGTTCTATGTAAAAGTAATTACTATACTGTAATTACTTTTTTATATTGTTTCGATAAAGCAATTTATTTTTATCAATTTTAGGGCAAGTTGTATAGAATCATGAGAGGGCTTCTGATATGAGCGGGCGGAAGTACTTTCAACATCAAGCCGTCCACCGGAAGTCAGATAAGGACTTTGTTACATTGTCTTGATGTTTCCGTTGAATAAGTTTAACTTGTTACTATAAACAGCTGAAACAAATAACTTAACACTATTCTTGTAAATTCTATTTAGTAAAAAAAATTGAAAAGTACAATATTAAAAATATAATACTAACGTTGCTGTGAATGAAGAAATACCTCAGCCACTGCGACGAAAGAAAGGCGATAGCTAATATATATTAAGCTAGTATTTACTGCATTCTAAATTATGGGGAGTGAAATAAATAACCAATAACATGGCACACTTTTTTAAACAGCGTATCATTATAAATTCACTATTAAAAACATATTACAAATTCTCTGTTCATTTTATTATCAAAAGTTTAGAAAACAACACTTGTAGAAGATGTAATTCTAAATCATACTGTGCAAATAAAGTGTACAGAAAGTGATTAGATGTTTGTTAAAATTAACTTTTATTCAGAGCAAAACAACACATGTTTTACATTTGGTCGACAATAACTCAAATTAATGTCCCGCGAGGCGCTACTTGCCCGTATTAATGAAGATTTTATGCAGTTAAAGGACAGCTCTGCTGAACTTCAAAAGGCAAGAAGATCAATCGTTAAATGTGCAGAAAAATGCATTGAAGTTGATGAAAACTTTTTTGAAAATTCACTGTCATTTTATTAAATATGTTTCACAGAATTTTGTCAGTTTCCATTCGATTTAATTTAATCGAACTTCCATTCACATTCTGTATATTTTATTTGCAATTCTTCGTTTAGAATTAAATGTTCTACAAGTTTTGTGTTAATACTTTGTTTGTCAAACCTAACTTAACAAAGTAATTGTAGGTCATAGGAAAAAGTACCTTCCCAAAAGTCCAGCAAGTCCTCATTTCACCCAGGGTACTAAATTATGGGTGAAATCTTTCGCTAGCCGTAACTAAAGATGCATTACAGAACTTTTTTGTACCTTTTGTCTTTACTTTTACACATAGAATGATCACTCTAAGTTTATGCATATCTTTGCGAATCGCAATATATAAATCGTCTAATTAATATTCAGAGAACCTCTATAATTGATATCACTATGAGATATCACTATAAGATATCACTATGACATTGCAACATTGTAAGACATACAACGTTGGCGGAGTGAAAAAAATCGTTTAGTGGATTGCTTGTCAATTTACCAGGTATGCGACGTGGACAATCATTCTCTAAAAGTTGACAGATTCAGTTCCCTCACCAATTTGAATCGACACTAAATTGAATCATTAAACTTGTTTACCCTGCAAATTGAATGGTCAACATACAGCATTATAGTAATAAATAATACTATAAATATATAGGAAAGTAATAATTATTAAATATTTTAAGAATGATATTAAAGCACATAGTTCGTTGTTTCGAAAACGCTTTAGGTCTCCATATTATCGGCCTTCAAACCTCCCATATTATTTTTGACCATTTACTATTATTGGTTCAAATTATTATTTAACTAAATTAACTTTATCATCTTTTGAAAGCGGGATTCAGGAGCTAGTTCAACAATTAAAGTTAAAATATTTAACTTTTGAAAAAATAAACTGTTTAATTAATAAATCGGTATACAATTTTTAGAGAACAACATGGCAGTAAAGTAAAAAATTACAATCTACAGGCATTGTTCATTAAGTAAACAAACAATACTAAATTTAAACGTAACATTCAAAGTTAAGAAGCACAACGTAGAATTTAAATGAGTAATTTAACTGATATATTTCTTTGAGATTTATTCACCTCTTCATAGGTAGCTGTCCATAGCTCTACTACGGTAGTAGTAGGTATGTACAACACGTAAACACCAAAGTGTATTTAGTTTTGTACCTAGCCGAATGATCAGACTTAGGTACTCAGAACGGAATAAATAATATCACGATCGTATATTTACTCATACAATCTCACTCATAACATTATGAAGAAAATTGGCTTTACTAGTCAAGTTTTATATCTAAATATTCTTGGTTGTTCAAGAAAGTTCCTAAAGTAAAGTTCAGTGATCTTGGGAGAAAAATGTTGAGTTAAGTTTATTTGGAACTACTTCAAATCAAATAACGAACTTTTTCAACTTGTGTGGAACATTGGCTGTATTAAGAGCATTTTATTCAGACTTTTTTACATTATTGGCTTTTATTTGTTTCTTAGATATTTGTGTATTTTGTACTCATGATTGTGAATGAGTCATGTAATTATGGTACATTATATTTGGAAACGTCTGTTGTCATCTTTATTTAAATAATTTTGCATGGACAATTTGTGTTTATTTATTTATTATGTAACATAAATTTAAATTAAAATTTAAGATTTAAAATTACAATTTGTAAGGAGCAATTTGAGTATTTATTTTTATCTATGTAATAACAATGAAACCTCTATAATGAACCAAATAATTATGTTATTTACTATCAATTATTGCATTTAACCTTAGCAAAAATTTTACAAAATATATATAACGTTAATGAAACATTTCCTTTAATTTAAATTCTGGATTTAATGTTAATTTTCTTTTCAAAGGAAAGTAATATTAAAAGGTTCACATTAAATCAAGTAAAAATCATGTTTTTGTACAGCTGGACATAATCTGGTTTACTTTGAACTATGCACTGTTATTTAAAGATGTTTAGGTATAAAAAGGCCTGCTGGAGGATTAATTCACTAAAATATTAGTGTCTAAACTCGGCCCCTGGTGAATATTATTGTAACAAATGGTCCTCATTGCCGGTGAATAGTGTAAAATTAATCTCTTGTACAGTAAGATCATTTTACAGTAAGAGAATAATGCTACCTGAAACATGACAATAGGCACATTTTTTTAGTAATACTTTATAACGCCTACATTAAGGTTTATTGTTATTTTAAAAGGTTGATTAGAGGGTTGGTAAGTATTAAGAGAGACATTTTGTCCGCAGAGTTCTTTTGTTGTTGTTTAATTAGTTTTTCTTTAATTTCCAATATTTAATGTTAGGTTATGTAATGACATGCGTTTGCCGATTACTGACTCTCCACAACATAACATTTTTTGTTGAAGTAAATAAAAATCTGAGGCTGATGATTAGAATTGTTCATGGTTATTGTTAGTGAATTTCCTTTGGAAAGTGAACTATTAGGATGACTCGCACGGTGAAACTTAAGCTCGGGACCACCATAGAAGTTCCTAACGTGACCCCCTGAACACGTTTTGGGGGTCGTTCAAAATTGTATATATATATATATATATATATATATGTGTGTGTGTGTGTGTGTGTGTGTGTTTTTGCACTCTAGCGGTCGCATTTGTTGTCCGATTAACTTCAAATTTAGTAGGGACGTTCCTTTCTGTAATCAGTTGGACAAGTTCATTGGGCAAAACAATCGGAAAACTCTAAACCCTTTTTTGGGGATTAATCTTTCAAATTTACGAGTTCTTGGGCCCAAAAAGGGTCAGAAAAGCCCCGGATTTAAAATTAATGCATGTAAAAAGATGGAAATTAGTAATACGAATGTTTTAAGCCCTCCCTCGTCTTTCTAGCATAAATAGTTACCGAGTTATTAAAGAAAATATGTTTCGACTAAACACAGTACGTTGTCTTATGGGGGCTTTACACTAGAAAAACCTTTTATTCCTTGGTTAGAGTACTTTTATCATCCCCAGCAACTCACGCCGACTTTCAAGCCTGCCTGGACCTTCTCCTAACATTATAATGCGGAAAACTGTCTTCCCAACATTGCAGGTAAATGAAACCAGGAGCATCAGAACAGCCAAAAAATCAGTGTTTTCAGATTTCAATAAAAATTGGAATACATGTATGTTTTTACACAGTTTTCGAGTTTTAAAAGCTTTTATGTGGAAATTCACTTCTCTTACATCAGCGTGCTGCGTGCGAACTCGTTTTATTCCTTCGGCTGCCCAACAAGGGTGTTAATAATGCCTGTTTTATAAAAGAGGTGTTTAAAGGACCATTAAGCATGTGGTTCCGCCAAATTTGCGCAGGTCGTCCATTAATTACCAAATCATGGAAGTATTTATCTTCACGATATTTATTAAATACATCAGGTTAATCCGTCGTCGATTCCACGATGGTGACTCGAAATTCATCCTTAAAAGTTTTAACATTATCAAACCCCTGATGTCAAACTTCAATTTTACTCCATAATGAAGCTAGTCATTGTCTGAAATAAAAATAACCAATCACACAACACACTTAAATATGTTTCTAATCAGATAAAAAAAAACTACTTTGGTATTACTATCGTAATAATTATTTATAGATATTAAGCTATCCTACCGTTGTAAGCTAGACTTTCATTAAGCTTTAGTCATCCAAAAACTACTGCCGCTGTTTCTCTCTACCCCGTGATGTATTACCAATATGAAGGGCGAACTTTTATTTTATTTATAAAACGACAGATAATATATATATTAATTGGTAATATTTAAGTAATTTGTCAATCATTAGAACAAGTTCTAAGACCGTAAGTCACTATTACTTTTTTAAATAGTAAGTTTTTAAATTTGTTATTGTTTTTCATGGAAAACACACATTATTATGTATATATTAGTGCTGTAAAATGTTTTCTTTTTTTAATCCAAGCATTGTACTTTATATAGACTGCAACAGACAGTGGGAAACTTAAAATAATAAGTTTCCCGTGCTTTTTAAAAGTGATTTATTTATTGATTAGTATATAACGCTACATTTAATTGCAAGCCATGATGATGAACTTTGCCTAAGGGACTAAACAAATATATATATATATATATATATATATATATATATATTATTGAGGTTGTTTTTAATATATTACTACTTTTATATTATAAGTCACTTACGGACATAAAAAACTAGGTCTTAACCGCTAGACTTTTAAACCAATAAGTATTTGAAAGTCTTCCTGGAGTATAAGATTTGTAAATATACACATTTTAAAAGTAACCTAATAGATATCAACAAATTCAATGAACCCATTATTGATAAAATGTTGGAAACCACGTTTTTGGAACTTAAAGACTTTAGATTGTGTCATTTGAAAGAAACCTCTCCGTTGAACTGCTTACTGAGTTAAAATGGGAAGGTCATATAAATTGGTATATATATTTTTCCGCCTACTATATATGTTAACTACTAGTTTACCAAGAAAAATATTAACGGTTTACAGTATTCTGATAAAAGTCCGAGTAAAAGAATACTAAGCAATTGTATTGATTAGGGGTTTAATCAATTGCAATTGCATTGTTTAATCTGATTGGAAATCCCCTCCACACACGAAATAGTTAGTGAGAGCCTTTTCATGTCCTTGTTACCTCCACTTTCAGATTTTGGTCGGTTAAAACCTTTTCATAGATTTCAAAGTGTTTATTGAGTTGAAAAATATATATACTTAGACTTGATATATATACAGACATTTAGTCCCTCAAAGGTAGAATATTTTTGTTGTTAGTAACAAAGTAAGATAAAATATTTGTTTTTCCGAATTAGTTTATTGATTATATGATTATGCATATTGTAGTTATCATACGGGTGGTATAAGTAATGGTGATAGAATATAATGTAATCTGTAAAAAAGGCAGCCAGAAGTTTCAACTAATGTACATTTTACTTGTCGTGACACAGATTAAATGGTTTTAGTCTTATCAGTTAAATTTCATGATCTATACACATCACCGGCAAAAATCTAAACAACTAATCATATAGTTAAATTTAACCTAACTTCCGTTGTAGCAGCTTATAATTATATAATACTGGGTTCTAACCCAATATTATACAATAAGGCAAGAACTTTAACATTGTTGTTAATAAGTAATCGAAGTTAATGCCAACTTAAGCTTTAGTTATATTGATTTAATGTCAGGTTGAAATAGCCATAAAACGACAGCATGACACAAAGAAAGACTATTATAGACGATGAACGACCTCCCACACCTTGGATAGAAAGACTATTATAGACGATGAACGACCTCCCACACCTTGGACAGAAAGACTAGTATAGACGATGAACGACCTCCCACACCTTGGATAGAAAGACTATTATAGACAATGAACGACGTCCCACACCTTGGATAGAAAGACTATTATAGACGATGAACGACCTCCCACACCTTGGACAGAAAGACTAGTATAGACGATGAACGACCTCCCACACCTTGGACAGAAAGACTATTATAGACGATGAACGACCTCCCACACCTTGGACAGAAAGACTAGTATAGACGTTGAACGACCTCCCACACCTTGGATAGAAAGACTATTATAGACGATGAACGACCTCCCACACCTTGGACAGAAAGCCTACTTAAACGCTACTTTGAGTAATGGAGCTTGTAATTGCCGAAAACTCTAGGTCCACTTCTTGATCCCTGAATACAAACCCTCATCCATACTTTTTCAAATCAACATTAAAAATAACTTTTACATCGATGATTTTATCTTGATCAGTATTTTAAACTTTGTTTTATCATTATATATCCTGGTAATCTTGAATATAAAATGGAAAATATGGATTTAAAAAAATATTTTAAAGTTAATTTACACTGTAACTGTAAAGCGAGTTTTACTGGTTATGTAATTTAATTAAGGGGTTAGGATCGACTTCCCTGAACAGCGTTAATGTGATATATTCTTACAAAAATGGCATGGTTGTTGGAATAAAAAAGATATATATGAAAAACTGTTCGAAGCTTAATTTTAGTATCAACACTTTGTAAGAAATATTCATTTATTTTCTAAGTTTGTACGGTAAGCAATTATAACTATTACACTAGAAAACAATTCATCGTTCAAAATAAAATTCACAGAACCCTCACATAAGAAAATTCACCCAAACGTATGAATAGAAGGGTCATAAATAATATAAAAAATTAAAAAAATTGAAGTAGTTGAAATAAAATCAATTTTAATAAATAATACTTAATTTTCATTGGATGAATTCTTTACAGGAAAAATTTAACTGAAAGCAATTGAATAATTTCATCAGCAATATCTTAAGACTTATTTTTGTAAAAGCCTACACAATTTATAATTGGTTTTCGGCAGATAAATATTATTACTTTAAAGCTAAAATCCAGTTGACCTAAATATATAATTTTAACCGTATAAGCAGGTGCGATTAAACATGCATAGGGGATAGCTTGTTGATAAGTTATGCAAAAAGCTTCAGTAGTGCTATCCGGCATATCTAAAATTAATTTATCTCGATTTAACATGCGGATTATATTTATTTTAGATTATAAGAAATGATTTCCTATAGTGGTCATGACTTTGATGTATTAAAGATAAAGGTTTTAAATGCTACTTACATGGATTGACCAATAGATATTAGTATAAACTAATAATTTTGGGCTCCATGCATTTAGGTTTCTCAAAAGGCTTTAATGGCGATTCCCTGTATTTCACAATCATTTTATTCTTAACTATGTTCATAGCTTGGTATGTGAAAGCTAAAGTTTTGGCTGTCCTTGCTTCAAAGTAGGACTTTAATAGCTCTCACCCGGAAATAATTACTCTGATAGTTGTATTAGGTTGAGTTGTCTTTGAATACTACTTTTAAATTTAGTTCTTAGATAAAAGATCATCATTGTACTTCTCTATAAAAACATAACTGCTACAAGAAACGTGTTTTAGTATAATTTTGCCAATAGAAGAGGGAAGAAGAAAATACATGTTTCTCGTGACTGGATTTGATATGAAAACATTACAACTTTATATTCGCAAGACAAAAAAGCTCGATACTTTATATAGGATACCTGACACTGAGTATATTATCTCAAACAAATTGTCTCTTCCTTTCACCCGGGGTTCCGTAACACCCATAAGTAACTGAATACCCTGGTAAGAGCCTTTATTTGAAAGCTTTTAACTTAAAAAAAGTTTTTCAATTTCCGTGGCAGTAAAATGTTTGTCTAACATAATTACAACCACATAGTAGTGGTGAAATACGGGGGAGGGGCCACAATCGGCGCTTTTTTCCCATGTTATTCTTATGGGGAGCCGTTTTTGCGCCGACGCCAGCTCCCGCCTTACACAAGTTTCCTTGTTAGCCTGTACTAATGTCCAACCCTTGCCTATATTAAATATATTTTCCCAATCCCCATCCCTCCTCTATATTTTTTAAAATTAATTTTCAAATTCAGGCTAAAAAACTATCTTTAGTGTTTATGGTCCGATTTGTTTAAAACTTGGATATGTTATTGTCGTAGGCAAGTGTTTTAATAAATTACACTTACATTTCCCAAATTCACTATAACGGTCAAATTAAAAAATATTTTTGAAAAATACTGCCAATTGCCAACTTCTTTATTAAATGTCCGATTTGTCTTCAATTTGGATATGATATTGTCCTAGGCAAGTGTTTTAATAAATTTCACTTACATATCCCAAATTCACTATTACGGTCAAATTAAAAAATATTTTTGAAAAATACTGCCAATTGCCAACTTCTTTATTTACTGTCCGATTTATTTAAAATTTGGATATGTTATTGTCCTAGGCAAGTGTTTTAATAAATTCCACTTACATATCCCAAATTCACTATTACGGTCAAATTAAAAAATATTTTTGAAAAATACTGCCAATTGCCAACTTCTTTATTTACTGTCCGATTTATTTAAAATTTGGATATGTTATTGTCCTAGGCAAGTGTTTTAATAAATTCCACTTACATATCCCAAATTCACTATTACGGTCAAATTAAAAAATATTTTTGAAAAATACTGCCAATTGCCAACTTCTTTATTTACTGTCCGATTTGTTTAAAACTTGGATATGTTATTGTCGTAGGCAAGTGTTTTAATAAATTACACTTACATTTCCCAAATTCACTATTACAGTCAAATTAAAAATTATTTTTGAAAAATACTGCCAATTGCCAACTTCTTTATTTACTGTCCGATTTGTTTAAAATTTGGATATGTTATTGTTGTAGGCTAGTGTATATGCACCATCCACATTTTACAAATATTGCGGTTAAATTTTAAAAAATTTGGAAAAATACTGCCAATTGGCAACTTCTTTATTTATGGTCTGATTTGTTTAAAATTTATATATGTCATTATTCTAGGCTATTGTATATGTACACACCATCCACATTTGACAAATTAACTATAATGGTCAAATTTAAAAAATATTTTGAAAAATATACTAACAATTTCAAACTTCTTTATTTACTGTCTGATTTATTTTCGGATATGTTATAGCTCTTATATAGGTAACAAGACCACACTACCACACGTTCCACTACCCCCTATAATACAGTATTTTGTCTTTTTTGTTTGTTTATTTTGCTGTAATCCCAAAACTGACTTTGCTGTTTATTGTCCGATTTGCCTACACTTTGGATATTGTCCTAAGCATTTATTGTCTGATTTATTTTTGGATATGTTATAGCCCCCAACTATTATATCTAAAATTACAATATTATTTCCACCTATAATACAGTTGATGTGTTGTTTGTTTTGCCGCAACCTAAAAACTAACATTGGTATTTGTGTTTTTACAAAACTATATTTTGCAAATTACTACCCCAATAACTCCTTTATTTACTTTTCGACTTGTTATATCCCCTTATATCTAAATTTACCATACATTTTTTCCCTAAATACCCCATTTCCAAATTCAATATTACGGTTGGATTAAAAAAAATAAATGCAAGCTTATTATATTTGCCACAAGCTTATTATATACATCCAGCTGTTATATTTGCCACATTTCCAATATTGTTGTGACCCTCTCAACTACCTCTCATTGTAATATAATAAGTAATATATATCCACAAAATATTTATGGTCAGAACTGCCTAAATTTTGGATATGTTTTAAGCCAATGCGATAGCAAAAAATAAATTTTTAAAACCCAAAACAACTAAACACAAAACACTTATCTTTCTTTGTGCTTGTTTGGAGTAGTCTTTATTTTATCCAACTTAATTTTAATTTTGTAGTTAAAATCAAACTTCCCACATTCTAGCTCCCTTTCCAGCCAGTGGTTGGAGACATAAAGGTTACGAATATTTTCAAACTGTACAATATATCTTTTTCTACCCCTATGTTGGACTTGTTTAATAGCGCTTATTAATAATTCCGCACCATATTCCAAATCCTCCAGTCTACTACATTCTTTAAATTTAACATTGCCTTTAATATCTTGCATCTCTATGTCTTCTTGTCCAACATCCCACTCGTTGTTACGGAAACTTAGGTTTTCTATTTTTTGAAAGGAATTGCCATAAAATGTTGCGGTTCCGTTAGTGTTAAAGCTTGCAAGTGGCTCGTTGGTAGGTAGATAAATAATGTCCAAATCACCACTGTATGGCAACACGCCATAACCTTGCCTATTCTTATTTATCTCTATAAATACAGTTTTACAGACACCTTTAACATAGTATACACCCCTCCGTCCATTCTTTTCTGCCAACACTCCCACAAACTTGTTGTTTACTACAAACGCATACACTATATAATGTCCATAATGCTCTAGATCCTCCCAACGTCGCAGGAAGTAATCTTTTAATTTATCCTCTCTTTCCCTTCTTTCTTGTTCTTTAGCCAACTGTGCTTTGTATTCCTCTGCAACAGTATTTTCCACATATTCCAATTTACGCTTATTACTGTCAATGTCTTCTAATTCCAGTTTCCTCTTTTTGGAACAACTCTCTAAGAAAGGCTTGGAAAGTGGCTCTATTTCTTTAATAGTGTATGGGTACAGTTTATTGGTCCGGCTTCTTAAAACGTAGGGAGTAAGGTTAGGACTTTCCACTAAGCCCAATTCTTCTAAATTGATGTTTTTAGGTATAGTGGAGAAAGGTGTATTTGATTTTGTAAAACATGTGCCCCCAGATTTGATGTAACACTTATGCTTTACACTTATGGCATCAGGAAACTCCTCTATTACCTCCACGTAGTTAGTTGGTAAACAGTTAAAGCTAAATGCAGATAGAGCATACTTTATTAACTTTTCCCTTTGTGTACTATCTTTTGGCAGTTTTAGTTGTACTCCAGTTATCTTCTTCGTATTACTATTACCCCAATATGCGTATTGTAATAAATCATTAAACACTAAACAAAAACTGTTTTGTAATTGATTGGCAACTTTCACCCACATCTTATGCAGAGGTACAGCATAGAATGGAGCATTTTGAAAGTACCGTTTGTTCTCTTCTATTAGACTTAAACAATCTCTTAAAGGTTCAAACCCTTTACCAAAACCTCTACAATAGTTATAGATTGTTGCCTCTAACCTTGTTATTCCATTCTCTCTAGCTAGTTTAGACGAGAACGTTTCTTTTAGTCTCGCATCTGGACAGTTTACAAAGTTTATTATATGGTTTCCTATACTTTTAATTACTCCAGGGCTTGTAATCTGGCATATAAATTTATTATATATTTTTACCCTGCTATTTACATTAAACCATGTTAAACAGTCTTTACTAACATTATCTACAATAACATTATATCCATTCTTGTACGCCCCTTGGTAGCAAAAGTTAAAGTTTTCTGTAATATATTGGCACATTTCCTCTTTATTAAATATTCCAGCCAAATCTAGTGTTATATCGAAATCCATAAGATAGTACATTTCTTTTTCCAGATCTTGCAGTATCTTTGGAAGATCTTCCAACAAATCCTTAATTTTAACATTTGCAAGCTCTATTTTATAGGGAATTGCTATAGGATCATCATACTTTTGTTTAATTTGGTCAATATCTTTCTTTATTATTTGTAACACACCCTCGCTTTGGACCCCAGAGGACCTCTCCAAGGAGAATGGTAGTTTGGCCACAACACCATGTCGAGCTAAAGAGAACTTTTTAAATATTCCTCGTAAGTAGCTATTAAACGAGCCACATATTTCCTTCTTAACTTTAAATTTATTCCGAACGTCCCCATCACAATCCGTAACATTGGTTATCTTAACTAACATTATGTTATCACAAAACGCATCCGTTATAGATGTTAAGTTATTTAATTTTGGTTCGCCCTCGCAATAGTTTATATTACCTATGTCTGTAAGAAGGTTATTATTACGTAGATTTTCTAATAAAAACCATATACCGAATCTTTCGTTAGTAGGTTTAATACAATTTCCCAATAAATGGCTAACAGAGCACATTTTTTTATACAAAAAAGTAGCGGAAACATGTAAACAGGACAGATTACACTATAGGTATATATGTGTTGTAAATATATGGATATTGTATATAAACATAGGCGAGTGGTAAGTGTAACATGTACGTGGACACCCATATGCAAATATGGAATACCCACTATTAATATAATTCCAAATTCGACTAAATAAGTTTATAGTCTCAATATAATTAACATATTAACTAACGGTGCCATCCCGCACTAGTACCCAAATTGTCGAAATTCTATAATTCTATTCTTAGTCCTTGTATTAGGTTTTGTACTATTAAACCCTACATTCTTATCCTGTGCAGTAGAGTAATATATGCATGTTATTTAATACAGATACGCACATTCTACAAGACCTGTACATCTGTTGTATAAGCAGCAGAATAGACGTCTCATTGTGTTGTTGTAAAGTAAAACATAAATGTAAATTGTGCTGGATACAACCGGCCAGATATTAGACAGGAAATGTGTTGGAAGTGTATTGCCAAAGACAAACACCACATAGTGCAGCATGTAATCAATCCATTACTATTTAGACAAAGGTCAGTATTGGTACAACATCCGATATATTAGCCAAACCCAGTCCAAACATTGTGTCCTCAAAATGTTATGATTGTGTTAAATTTGTTTATATTACATATATTTCTTACACAATTTACAAACTATTTTTGTGTCAGTTGACAGAACCTGTAAAGTTGTGTAAAATGGCTGTAAACCAGTATCTGTGCCTGTGTCCAAATGTGTTGGAGTGTGTTATTGTGTCTCCGCATTTGTGTTGTTTTATAAACTTTAAATATTACTATGTCCTTATACTCTTACTATTTCTGTTACTATAATATTAATTTTTTACTGTTTGTTTTCCAAGTTTGATTGTGGGTTTGGCTAATATATCGGATGTTGTACCAATACTGACCTTTGTCTAAATAGTAATGGATTGATTACATGCTGCACTATGTGGTGTTTGTCTTTGGCAATACACTTCCAACACATTTCCTGTCTAATATCTGGCCGGTTGTATCCAGCACAATTTACATTTATGTTTTACTTTACAACAACACAATGAGACGTCTATTCTGCTGCTTATACAACAGATGTACAGGTCTTGTAGAATGTGCGTATCTGTATTAAATAACATGCATATATTACTCTACTGCACAGGATAAGAATGTAGGGTTTAATAGTACAAAACCTAATACAAGGACTAAGAATAGAATTATAGAATTTCGACAATTTGGGTACTAGTGCGGGATGGCACCGTTAGTTAATATGTTAATTATATTGAGACTTTAAACTTATTTAGTCGAATTTGGAATTATATTAATAGTGGGTATTCCATATTTGCATATGGGTGTCCACGTACATGTTACACTTACCACTCGCCTATGTTTATATACAATATCCATATATTTACAACACATATATACCTATAGTGTAATCTGTCCTGTTTACATGTTTCCGCTACTTTTTTGTATAAAAGAAATGTGCTCTGTTAGCCATTTATTGGGAAATTGTATTAAACCTACTAACGAAAGATTCGGTATATGGTTTTTATTAGAAAATCTACGTAATAATAACCTTCTTACAGACATAGGTAATATAAACTATTGCGAGGGCGAACCAAAATTAAATAACTTAACATCTATAACGGATGCGTTTTGTGATAACATAATGTTAGTTAAGATAACCAATGTTACGGATTGTGATGGGGACGTTCGGAATAAATTTAAAGTTAAGAAGGAAATATGTGGCTCGTTTAATAGCTACTTACGAGGAATATTTAAAAAGTTCTCTTTAGCTCGACATGGTGTTGTGGCCAAACTACCATTCTCCTTGGAGAGGTCCTCTGGGGTCCAAAGCGAGGGTGTGTTACAAATAATAAAGAAAGATATTGACCAAATTAAACAAAAGTATGATGATCCTATAGCAATTCCCTATAAAATAGAGCTTGCAAATGTTAAAATTAAGGATTTGTTGGAAGATCTTCCAAAGATACTGCAAGATCTGGAAAAAGAAATGTACTATCTTATGGATTTCGATATAACACTAGATTTGGCTGGAATATTTAATAAAGAGGAAATGTGCCAATATATTACAGAAAACTTTAACTTTTGCTACCAAGGGGCGTACAAGAATGGATATAATGTTATTGTAGATAATGTTAGTAAAGACTGTTTAACATGGTTTAATGTAAATAGCAGGGTAAAAATATATAATAAATTTATATGCCAGATTACAAGCCCTGGAGTAATTAAAAGTATAGGAAACCATATAATAAACTTTGTAAACTGTCCAGATGCGAGACTAAAAGAAACGTTCTCGTCTAAACTAGCTAGAGAGAATGGAATAACAAGGTTAGAGGCAACAATCTATAACTATTGTAGAGGTTTTGGTAAAGGGTTTGAACCTTTAAGAGATTGTTTAAGTCTAATAGAAGACAACAAACGGTACTTTCAAAATGCTCCATTCTATGCTGTACCTCTGCATAAGATGTGGGTGAAAGTTACCAATCAATTACAAAACAGTTTTTGTTTAGTGTTTAATGATTTATTACAATACGCATATTGGGGTAATAGTAATACGAAGAAGATAACTGGAGTACAACTAAAACTGCCAAAAGATAGTACACAAAGGGAAAAGTTAATAAAGTATGCTCTATCTGCATTTAGCTTTAACTGTTTACCAACTAACTACGTGGAGGTAATAGAGGAGTTTCCTGATGCCATAAGTGTAAAGCATAAGTGTTACATCAAATCTGGGGGCACATGTTTTACAAAATCAAATACACCTTTCTCCACTATACCTAAAAACATCAATTTAGAAGAATTGGGCTTAGTGGAAAGTCCTAACCTTACTCCCTACGTTTTAAGAAGCCGGACCAATAAACTGTACCCATACACTATTAAAGAAATAGAGCCACTTTCCAAGCCTTTCTTAGAGAGTTGTTCCAAAAAGAGGAAACTGGAATTAGAAGACATTGACAGTAATAAGCGTAAATTGGAATATGTGGAAAATACTGTTGCAGAGGAATACAAAGCACAGTTGGCTAAAGAACAAGAAAGAAGGGAAAGAGAGGATAAATTAAAAGATTACTTCCTGCGACGTTGGGAGGATCTAGAGCATTATGGACATTATATAGTGTATGCGTTTGTAGTAAACAACAAGTTTGTGGGAGTGTTGGCAGAAAAGAATGGACGGAGGGGTGTATACTATGTTAAAGGTGTCTGTAAAACTGTATTTATAGAGATAAATAAGAATAGGCAAGGTTATGGCGTGTTGCCATACAGTGGTGATTTGGACATTATTTATCTACCTACCAACGAGCCACTTGCAAGCTTTAACACTAACGGAACCGCAACATTTTATGGCAATTCCTTTCAAAAAATAGAAAACCTAAGTTTCCGTAACAACGAGTGGGATGTTGGACAAGAAGACATAGAGATGCAAGATATTAAAGGCAATGTTAAATTTAAAGAATGTAGTAGACTGGAGGATTTGGAATATGGTGCGGAATTATTAATAAGTGCTATTAAACAAGTCCAACATAGGGGTAGAAAAAGATATATTGTACAGTTTGAAAATATTCGTAACCTTTATGTCTCCAACCACTGGCTGGAAAGGGAGCTAGAATGTGGGAAGTTTGATTTTAACTACAAAATTAAAATTAAGTTGGATAAAATAAAGAATACTCCAAACAAGCACAAAGAAAGATTAGTGTTTTGTGTTTAGTTGTTTTGGGTTTTAAAAATTTATTTTTTGCTATCGCATTGGCTTAAAACATATCCAAAATTTAGGCAGTTCTGACCATAAATATTTTGTGGATATATATTACTTATTATATTACAATGAGAGGTAGTTGAGAGGGTCACAACAATATTGGAAATGTGGCAAATATAACAGCTGGATGTATATAATAAGCTTGTGGCAAATATAATAAGCTTGCATTTATTTTTTTTAATCCAACCGTAATATTGAATTTGGAAATGGGGTATTTAGGGAAAAAATGTATGGTAAATTTAGATATAAGGGGATATAACAAGTCGAAAAGTAAATAAAGGAGTTATTGGTAGTAATTTGCAAAATATAGTTTTGTAAAAACACAAATACCAATGTTAGTTTTTAGGTTGCGGCAAAACAAACAACACATCAACTGTATTATAGGTGGAAATAATATTGTAATTTTAGATATAATAGTTGGGGGCTATAACATATCCAAAAATAAATCAGACAATAAATGCTTAGGACAATATCCAAAGTGTAGGCAAATCGGACAATAAACAGCAAAGTCAGTTTTGGGATTACAGCAAAATAAACAAACAAAAAAGACAAAATACTGTATTATAGGGGGTAGTGGAACGTGTGGTAGTGTGGTCTTGTTACCTATATAAGAGCTATAACATATCCGAAAATAAATCAGACAGTAAATTAAATAAAGAAGTTTGAAATTGTTAGTATATTTTTCAAAATATTTTTTAAATTTGACCATTATAGTTAATTTGTCAAATGTGGATGGTGTGTACATATACAATAGCCTAGAATAATGACATATATAAATTTTAAACAAATCAGACCATAAATAAAGAAGTTGCCAATTGGCAGTATTTTTCCAATTTTTTTAAAATTTAACCGCAATATTTGTAAAATGTGGATGGTGCATATACACTAGCCTACAACAATAACATATCCAAATTTTAAACAAATCGGACAGTAAATAAAGAAGTTGGCAATTGGCAGTATTTTTCAAAAATAATTTTTAATTTGACTGTAATAGTGAATTTGGGAAATGTAAGTGTAATTTATTAAAACACTTGCCTACGACAATAACATATCCAAGTTTTAAACAAATCGGACAGTAAATAAAGAAGTTGGCAATTGGCAGTATTTTTCAAAAATATTTTTTAATTTGACCGTAATAGTGAATTTGGGATATGTAAGTGGAATTTATTAAAACACTTGCCTAGGACAATAACATATCCAAATTTTAAATAAATCGGACAGTAAATAAAGAAGTTGGCAATTGGCAGTATTTTTCAAAAATATTTTTTAATTTGACCGTAATAGTGAATTTGGGATATGTAAGTGGAATTTATTAAAACACTTGCCTAGGACAATAACATATCCAAATTTTAAATAAATCGGACAGTAAATAAAGAAGTTGGCAATTGGCAGTATTTTTCAAAAATATTTTTTAATTTGACCGTAATAGTGAATTTGGGATATGTAAGTGAAATTTATTAAAACACTTGCCTAGGACAATATCATATCCAAATTGAAGACAAATCGGACATTTAATAAAGAAGTTGGCAATTGGCAGTATTTTTCAAAAATATTTTTTAATTTGACCGTAATAGTGAATTTGGGAAATGTAAGTGTAATTTATTAAAACACTTGCCTACGACGATAACATATCCAAGTTTTAAACAAATCGGACCATAAACACTAAAGATAGTTTTTTAGCCTGAATTTGAAAATTAATTTTAAAAAATATAGAGGAGGGATGGGGATTGGGAAAATATATTTAATATAGGCAAGGGTTGGACATTAGTACAGGCTAACAAGGAAACTTGTGTAAGGCGGGAGCTGGCGTCGGCGCAAAAACGGCTCCCCATAAGAATAACATGGGAAAAAAGCGCCGATTGTGGCCCCTCCCCCGTATTTCACCACTACTCCACATAATAATCACTGTAGTCATGCTTAAGAAACATAATGAATAATATGTTCTTTATTATATGCAATAAGATGATGAAGTGCAAAGTGTACGGCTAAAAGGCTTTTAATTATATCTGAAAATAAGATTTTCTATATGTTAAATAAATAATATTGGACGTTATTTTGTTTAGCTTTAGTTAATAGCTAGGCAAGAAAAGGAAAATCAAAATTAAATTAACTTTCAGCTCTATGTAGGATTAATTTTGTTGTGATGCAACAATAATAATCGACACAGGTAATGTATATCTACAATAACATAAGTTAAAACTCTTTCACCACTTTCGCATTTACTTGTGTAATCAATTTTATGAGACTCCACTTATATAGATGAGTTTATGCTTGGCAACATTATTTACCATTAGTAAAGAAATGATAATACTGAGATTATCTCAATGTGTGTTTTGTTTGCTAAAATAATGTTGCAGAGTTGATTTGGAGTTCCAGGAAGGCAACTGAACCACTTACCATATACACGTCAGACCCTGAGCTGGTATGTGCATTAGCCGGGTTGATCAAACCACACGCTTTCACTGCTCATGAATATTGTGGCTTTGTTCAGACAACTATCTGTTGTACATGAACTTCGGATGCCATATTACTACAAGTTTATTGAGTATGAGCAAAACATAATCAAAACAGAATCAAATAAAAGTTTAAAATCAAATGAGTAGAATGAGTGTGTGTATATGATGTATTTAAGCAGTTGCACAAGGTGTTGGTAGAAGGTTTTAACAAAAGTTATTTTTATATATACAGATTAACATTGTTTTAAAATTTAGTTGCAGTGCAAAGATAAAAGCATTGTCTTAGATATATCGCTGTTTGCATGAATCTCATGTGATATTTATAGTAAAAAGTAATCATATAAGTCTAAATTAAATCAGTATTTTAAAATACTTTTTCCTTCACCTACTATGTAAAGTCGAATTTTACTCCTTGTAATGAACGAGTAAAGTGTTACTTTGTCTTCCTAAGGAGACAAGAAGTACTTTGACTCCCAAGGGAGACAAATTAAACCCATAAGAATACCATTGAAAATCTGGCAACATAGGACAGTGGAAAACTGGCGACGCTGTAGTTATAACATGCGGAACAGAATCAGCTGATATTTCGCTGCAAAAATTAACGTTTCGAGCTCCGAGGTTAGTTATTACACATTACGCAACAAAAATGGACAGTGATTGTGAATGTGAATACTTATCAATACTTGTGGATTTTGGGGTGTGAATTTTGTTGTGTGTATTACGGGTGTAAAGTACATTGTGTCCCTCGGGAATTCACCTACGGCGTCGGGCGCCAACATTTCCCCTCAGGGAGACAACGTTGCACTTTACTCCTTTAATACACAAATAACTATGACACTCTTCAAATAGAATTGAGTTATAGCTACGTGAGTTGCATTAATAAGGTTTGCTTCTCGATGACCTGATAGTCTCACGTTCAGATGTTATAATAGATTCCTTCTCAAAAAACATGCTTAATGGAAAAAGTGTGTATTTTTACAATAGGTAAACATTCTTTATTCAATTATTAGTACATATGTTGTACATGATTGGGGTTTTTGATTTAAATACCAAAATCAAGGAAATTTCTGTTAATATAAATAAAATAAAGTAAAACAAATTCATTTATCTTTCACATAACAAGTTCATCAAGCGAATAAAGTGGTTTTGGCAGCAGGTGTTTCTTCAATTATTTCCTAAATATTTGAATGTCCTCAATTTTTGAAATATTTTCTGGGAAGAAAAAATAATATTTAATTCCTGCATAGGAAAATTTCATTTCAAGAACCTTAAGTTTATGCCGGGTGAAGGCAATTTTGTTGTTTTTCCTCGTGTCATAGTTATAGTTATGACATTCATATGTTAGTATATACACAGTTTCCTAAAAAATGTTGTGTCCAAGGCTAAGGAAATATAGAACAATTTAACGGAGTAAAAATTTACTCTAGTTTTCAGAGATCTAGAATAAAACTATCTTATTTTTCCGTACGACATGTATTTACATGTTAACTTCGTTCACAAAAATATCACCTTTGCTTTATGAGTTATTCTGAAAACTTCTTTCATGTACCCCAATTATAAGGCTATAAAGTTTGTAGGTAATCTTATTCTAATATGGTAAAGGTACCTAATTGTGTTTACGTTTACCTTATCAAAGCGAAGATGGTCGAGTCTGCACCACTACTGGAGATAGAACAATGTAGCGTGAACGTAATCAGCGTTGTCGTGGACTCAGCGTTAATCAAACCGCCCCGATTTGGCCTCAGCCCTGCTAAACCCTCTTAAATCACCAACAACAGTCTCCGACCCCTAGATTGCGACTGTGAGTCACTGGAAGGAAAACAGTTGGAAGCTTCCTTTGGTCCTATGTCAAAATTGCTAAGGTTAAAATGTTCGTATGCATTACAGATTACAAATATTCTCATTGTTTTGTTCTGTTATATTATTACACTGAATTTGTTATTTTTACTTTCTCCCCCTTATACGTAGTATATGGAGAAAGTATTGTTTTCGTCAGAATTTTCGAATTTGAGTTGTTAGTGGAAATATTCGTTTTGGTGCTCCCTGAACCCAAAAAAGTGGTTTTTACGTGATGTCTGTCTGTGTGTGTGTGTGTGTGTGTGTGTGTGTCCGTGTGTGTGTGTGTGTGTGTGTGTGTGTGTGTGTGTGTGTGTGTGTGTGTGTGTGTGTGTGTGTGTGTGTGTGTGTGTGTGTGTGTGTGTGTGTGTGTCTGTGTGGATGTGTACAGAGCTAGAGCCCTAACCTATGGACCGATTTTGATGAAATTTGGTATGTATGTACTAATCCACGATATCTCCAGGTGTTTTTTTCATTTTTTGAATTTTTGATTTTTAAGGGTAATTATCCCCCAAAAACCACCAAAAAACATGAAAAATCAAAATTTCTCAAAAACGGCTCTAACGATTTTGATTAAACTTTAGTCGTTTGTAGAACTTTAGTTCTCCAACAAAATGACACCACCCACATTCCTGTAAAAATTCGGGTTCAGAAATTACAGGACTTAAAACATCCAAAATTCAGTTTTTTGGATTTTTCATAAAAAAACATAAATATTAAAAAATATTACTATTCACCATTAAAAAGAGCTCAAAAAACTAAATAATTTAGTATTTTGAATTACTATTCTACGATTTTTGGTTTCGGAGAAAATTAAAATTTTCATTTAGCGGTAAACGCAGTACGTTGTCCAATGTTATTCTTATGGGGAATACAAAAACTACTATTTCTGTCTTATTTACTGATCAATTTCATTCTAACTTGATATGCTTGTCAATTTAGCATTGACCAACAGAGTTAATTCGAAATATATTGCCCCTTAATAACCCTGGGGGGGGGGGGGGTAATAGGGGGCATTTCCCCTCTTAAAACCACGAGTGTAGCAATGGATTCTGTAGTGCCTCCAAATTAGGGATTTGGGTGGATGTTTTTTAAAACAACTTGTTTAGAAGATTTTCTGTACATTCGACCATTTTTGTATTCTATATTTAGTAAATAAAAAGTAAATTATTCATTAAAGTTGGGCTAAAAGGGAGAAAGTATGTGTCAGTTTCCTGATACCGTTTATTTAACTAGGCTTCAATGAATAATGCATAATATCACACATTACGAAAGCTATCTGGCAAACCGTAAGCCGTTTCGGAAATGGAGTTTTATTTCGTTGGATGATTAAATTCTGAAGTCTCAAACCTTATTAATAGTGTTATTAAGCCTAGGCTTTACTAATTTTTAACATTATCGTTGTACTTTCCTGTTAGATTGATAATATAATATATTTAATAATAACGTCCAAACACACTCTTGAGGAAACCGTTCAGAGAAAATCCAACACGCTGACATATACATCAATAGCCACTGACTCCCAACGGTAATAGACACAGTTTGAAATGTATATGTTAGTACTGATACCGGACAGATTTATAGACATGATCAAGTCACGATTTATAGACATCACAGTACTAACTTATTCAGAGATAGAACGCTGGCCTCACAAGTTAGCCGTAGCTAAGCGTAGGTAAACCATCCCGATTGATTGCTGCGAAACTTTTTTACGAGCTGTCACTACTGGTTTTTTCCTTGTGACCATTTCTCTTAACGGCACCTCGCTGAATTTACATGAATATATTAGATCGCCGGACCGGCCTATTGGCCTATGGTAACCGGAAGTTGAGTTACAACATAATAATAATAATAATAAAAGTAACATCAACTGACCTTTTATGGATAACATGTTCAACACGTGTGTAACACACAGTAAGACAATTATATTTAAACACTTAGCTGCATATGTTTAAAGTCTGAGATACTTTATAATAATGAATATAGTACAACTTCATAAGGTGAGTTTTTCAATATATTTGAAAACGTATACCCAACATAAATAAATAATTCATTAACTGATTCATTCAATTCAATATGTTAAAGAAGTCATAAATAAAATATCCAAATAACAGTTATAAAAACAAAACACGGAAATACGTGCATTGTATATTCAAGAAGGTTACAGAAAACGCAAGAACACAAGAAGTTCTGAGCTGAAGACTGACGTACGACAAGAATGACTACAATGTGATAAATCTTAAATGGGTCGAAGTCTACAAAGCCCCAGTATCCCAGAATCACTTTATAAGTCAAAAAACGGTCTGGTGTTGTGTTTTTGACAAACGTGACAAATCCTTTTCTTTTAAATTTAAATATAACTTAAATCAACCATAGCCCTTGGATAAGCCATAATTCATGACAATCACTACGTTAAGCTTAGAAGTTACTTATATTTGTGAGAAGGTCACTTTTAAGTTCGCAGAATTTATTAATTTTTGTTAGAAATCGACACTCAAATTGATTCAATATATAATTAAATATTCAATCAGTTATACAAATTCACAAGAAGTACCATTCATTTTCCTTCAAACGCAAGGGTTTAAGAATAAGGTCCGCATTATCGGTACCCGTTTTGTAGACTTTGAGACCGTTTTCAAAGTCTCCGTGGTGTGTTCTTTTGATACTAATTGTTTTAGATCCATCTCAATTAATTGTGTTTTATATTTTTGTACCAAATAAAAATCTTTATTATAGCAGCAAAACTAAAAACATGCAAAACACGTGAAAATGTAAATAAACTGGTTTGATATTGCAGCTAGTAATAAACCTAGCTAATCACGCAACAATCACTGCTTTTAACCTTATTAAATATATAACGAGTTCGCACGCAGCACGCTGACGTGAGGGAAGTGAATTTCCACATAAAAACATTTAAAACTCAAAATCAGTGTAAAAACATACATTTCTCCAATTTTTATTGAAATCTGAAAACATTGATTTTTTGGCTGTTCTGATACTCCTGGTTTCATTTACTTGCAAAGCTGGGAATACAATTTTGCGCATTATAAGGTTAGGAGAAGGTCCAGACAGGTTTGAAAGTAGGCGTGAGGTTGCTGGGGATAATAAAAGTACTTTAACAAAGGAATAACAGGCTTTTCTAATGTAAAACCCCCATAAGACAACGTACTGTGTTTAGCCTATACACATTTTCTTTAATAACTCGGTAAATATTTATGCTAGAATGACGAGAGAGGGCTTAAAACTTTCGCCTCTCTAATTCCCATATTTTTACATGCATTAATCTTACATCAGGGGCTTTTCTGACCCTTTTTCGGCCCAAAAACTTGAAATTTGAAAGATTAATCCCCAAAAAATGGGTTTAGAGTTTTCCGATTGTTTTGCCCAACAAACTTGTCCAACAGATTATAGAAAGGAACGTCCCTACCAAATTTGAAGTAAATCGGACAAAAAATGCGACCGCTAGAGTGCATACACACACACATATATATATATATATGTCTATATATATATATATATATATATATATATATATAAAATTTTGAACGACCCCCCAAAACGTGTTCAGGGGGTCACGTTAGGAACTTCTATGGTGGTCCCGGGCTTAAGTTTCACCGTGCGGGTCATGCTAATAGTTCACTTTCCAAAGGAAATTCACTAATAACAGGGTTCTGTTAAGTGTACAGCTTATTAAAAATAACAGAACGAACTTGGTGGTTTCAGTAAATGCAAGTGCATGTTACACTAAATTGATAATTAGTACCGTCCATAATGGCTGTCTGAATAGTTAATCAGTAAATATGGATGTTTGTTATTCGTATCACAATGTGGTCTATCTGTACCTTGATCTAATGCTTATTTGCAAAACAGACAAAACATTAATTTCTACCCTCGTAATATAACTTGCAAGTGAATGTTATGCTACTGAATTATTTTAACACACAACACTATATTTATTCGTTATAACGAGTGTAGGCCTTTATTATATTTAGCTATTTCGTATTGCAAACGGTAATTTGTGATGTACTCTGTAACCTTTTTATTTTAGGTATATGTTTAAAAAAATTGTCTCGTTGTGACTGGTAATTTGTATAACACATGTACGTTAGTAGTCACTGATTAATGATCTTTATAAAGTTGGTGTCCATAACGCTTTATTTCTACAGTAATGGTGTTTTGATCCATATAACTCTGTTTTATTAGTAGTAAGTGTATATTTTATAAATAGTATATTGTATCTAACTGGTTTTGGTATTAAGTGCATTATTATGGCTATGCCACTTGTTTCTTTAGTTAGTGACTTATGATGACTATAACCCTTTGATATTTGTAGTCAGTGTCTGATAATGTCTCTGTCACTGTTTGGTTGGTGACTTATGGTGTCTATACTATTTGTTTGTGAGTAATATATGACTAAAGATGTCTTTAACACTGTATTATAACTATTCAATGGCTAATTGAGTGTATTAATGCTTTATGATTAGTAGTAAATATATAATTATGTTTGTACCATTGTCGTTTATCATTAATTGTCTGACGATGTGTATGACACTTGTTTGTGAGCAGTACTGTGATGTCTATAAATCGTGACTTTATCGTGTCTATAAATCTGTCCGGTATCAGTAGTAACATATACATTTCAAACTGTGACTATTACCGTTGTGAGTCAGTGACTATTGATGTATATGCAACACTGCTGCAACCCTTGCCTCACACCTAAAGATTTATTAGTTGGTAATCAGAGATAAGACGCAGTTTGAGGATAAATTACAGTTCCCAATTTGGCTCCCGCGCCGGCAAAACCTCTCAAATCACGACTGACAATCTTCTCTCGCCCCGCCTCTGATTGTCGCTTTGTAGAGGCACTTTGAACCACTAAAATGGTGGATGAATCGAACGACATCTGTTAACAACATAATAAAGTTTTTACGTACAGGATAATACATAAATAATTATTTAGCAGGATTCCAGTACAAAAACAAATAACTGATATGCATTTATTACGAAGCAATGTATTCCACAAAAACGATAACACTTTAATTATGGAAAGATTCATAACCAACAATGATCCGAGCAGAAAAAAAGGCTTTAATTTTTATGTGTACTACATAAGAAGAAGAATAGAAAGGCAGCGGCCTCATATTTGGAAATTACTTAGTATTAAACGTAAGGATGTTTTCAGCAATGTAACATTCACTCTACCTGGTTATGGTAAATTAAAGCTGACAAATCCTTAATTTTATCGGTATATGATCAATCGACCTATACAATAAATAAATTAACGTAACAATAACAACAAAAACACACATTAAAAACAGAATAAACACCTGTCACTGGATTTGCATAGTTTTGTTTAACAGTCGGTACGCAAACAACTAGTGTAAAAGTAAGAACCGTTATCAAGATGAAAGTCTCGTTAAAAATGGATAAAGTAAAATAACAATAAGAGTAAATCGCTATGTAATATATTTGTACAGCGAACGCAATAAAAATGACAGAGAGGAAATAACACTACACCTGGGTTACACTTAATTAACCGTACAAAGCTTAACTTTTACTGCAGTAAAACTGGTTTTCATGCAGCTCTTGCTTAGGTTAATATTTTCCACAAATAAGTGCCAATAGGTTTCCATATGTGTCACTAAATGCAAGAAATAATTTAGAAAATGGATTTATCCCATCGGCTTTTTTGAAACTTTTCTCATGACTTAGGCCTTCTTTACAGGCCAAGAAAATTATAATCTCCAAGTGATTTATAAAATCCCAGCTACAGTGTTAATCCTCTTCCGAGCTTCTGTCCTTAAATTTATAGTTGGGCGTTGACTAATTTAATTCCACCATATTTCATTACTTAGATTTATTACAATAATGTTTTTTTGTATTAAGGAAATTTCGGTAAGTTAATATCAGTATAATTAAAGATTTGTTTCAGCAGATTACATAAAAGCAGGCTTGGCTATTTAGGTTTTAGCAGGAAATCTCATTTTCATTTGCTAATTTTTTTATGGAAAGCGAGATAACTTTCTTTTGTGCTTCGTTCTATGGAAAACGTAAGATTTGTTATAAAGGCATTTTTAAATTATCATCTGACCAAATACAAACGCAGTCTGCAATGGATAATCTTAGAAAGTTTAGTGATAATAGGACGAAAAACTCAAGGATTTAAAAATGTTTAACAGTCTAGAACTCGTATGTACAATCCACGATGATCTATAGTACAAATTTTTATATACCTTATGTACCGGTTATTCTCAATAAGACGCGAAAATTTGGTGCCATGGTTGTAATGTAATAATGTTATATTTCTATAACATACATTACATGATTAATGACAACCTCCATCTTCCTCAAGTAATGATTACTAGTAATATATAATTCTATGTTAACTTATCTACCTAAATAATACTTGGAGCATTGTAACAACCTATTTATTGTAACAAATAAATAAACCTAACACATATTAGACAAAGGCCCTTGCGGCCTGAGTTGTTGGTACATTCGTAAAATAAACACGCACATACATAAACATCCATAAGCAAAACGCGTACACATATACAGTAAATACAAACAAATATATACACATTAATATAAATATTTACATACTGAAACACCCTTATAATCTAATTATCATACAAACTGAAATATATCTTTGAAATTAAATAACCAAAGTTTAATTTTATTTTTGGATGTTTGAAGAGTTGTTTCTGATTGAAAACCAACGAACGAGTTTCCATAACTTTCTCAAAGGGTTTGGAGAAGAATAAGAAGTAAACTAATTGGATTAATATTATAAGAAGTGAGTAAATTACGAAAATATTTATTTTTAGTTGTATTAATTAGGTTAGTAAAAATTGTTTACATAATTAATGTGGTATGTTTGGAATTTAACATCGTAAGGATTTTAATTTTAATTTTATATAACTTAGTTTTTGTTTTAATCTTATTAAGAATACACTCATTAACATCTTTAATATAAATTATACTAATTAGATTCATTGCCTCTTAGGACACTTTTACTATCTTATAGTTAATTGTTGTATTCTGACTTCTTAAACCTATTAAAAAGATCAATGCAAGATTTGGTATTAGCTGTCACTCTTGTGGGCTGTTGAGCAAACACACTAAGCCACTAAGCAAACACACTGTTTAGCTATGTGAAATTCAAAATTATTTTTGTTTGGATATAGATTCAAGATTAAATGCTGTTATAGAATATAAAACACGGATGAAGAATTTGGTTTACGATCTAAATATACGATTTACAGTCATTGTATTTAAAATATGCAAAACTACCAATATCTACCGTTAAAATTAGATTTTTAAATACTGTTTTAACAAAGAAGTTGAACATAACGATAGTCTTGGAAAGGTTCGTGCGAGTAAAGTTGATGTTTCGTGATTGTCACACCTTCGCCTTATAAACCAATACTTCTTTCCCTCCGGGTTCAGACTAAAATCACGTTTAACTGATGGTTTAACTGCTGCTTCTAAATATGAATGATTGTCTGTTCATCATGTACAAATCCTACTCATACACTTTTAGTCATATTTCTATTCCAGTGCATAAATTAAATAATTAATTGATTTTATGTACTAGATAATTCTCATAATACGTGATTTATCATACGGGCAACGATGGTCTACTGGATATTGAACAACTACTTTGGCACAACCATAAACACCATAGATTACTGTAATTGCATGTGAATACTGGGCAAATCGGATAAAACATTACCTTTGTAAGTAGTATTGCTATAAGCTTTACGTGAACAAAAGTTAGAAAATAACTGTAGCTAACACCTAAGAAAGATCACAAGACAATGTGTTTTCTAAGGTCTAAATATTTTCTGCTTTAATTCATACACTTAATTTAATACTCACAGCTGACGAATTGCTGAAAAACACAGTATGCTTTTTCTTTGATTTACTCAGTTCTATATGAACAAACTAGCTAACTACATGGGAAGGTGGAGGATTAGTGATGAGTGAGTCAGTCAGTCAGTGAATCAGTCAGCCAGGGCTTTGCCTTTTATAGATATAGATAGACAATAATTTTGTTTAAGGTACTGAGCTCGATATACACAGAAAAGTTTTGTATCTTAGTAAACAAAAATTTCTCCTTTAGTATAAACATTCCTGAATTATTTTATATCATTAAAATATGTGTTTTAGATTAGAGAATAAGGTTTTTGACTAGTAATACGAAAAATATAACTAATGTCTTTGTAAAGGTGTATTAAAAATATATACAATTAATCAAATGTATACTAAAATACCCCGTCGCAGCAAACCTGCGTACTTAGCCAATTTAAAATGCATAATATATATCTTAATACTACATAAAGCCGCATACCAAGTTTCATAGAAATATATTCACACATTATAAGCGATATATACAATTTTAATTATTCTCCATAAGAATAATATTGTTGATGAGTACGTAGGTTTGCTGAAAAAAGGAACACAAACAATTGGTGTCTATGCAAATATAAATAGAATTTAACTAGGCAAAGCCATATAATAGGTTTCATTAATATTCTATCATAAATAAGCGCTATATAACATTTTAATTACTCTCCATAAGAATAACATGGGGCTGAGAAAGCAGGTTTGCTGCAACAAGGAACAAAAAAAATCAATGCAAATACAAATAAAACCCAACAAGGTGAAGCGACATACCAAGATTTATTAATTTATGTTCTTAATTATGGAATTCATTACATTTTACTTATTTATACATAAGAATAACATGGGGGCTGAGTACACAGGTTTGCTGCTACTAGGATAATCAACAAAAAATAAATTTGTTGTGCAAATATCAATATACCAGTACTACGTGAAGCCAAATAAAAGTTTCATCAATTTTGTAACGAAAATAAAGTAAAAAATACTCTTAAATAATCTTAAATAAGGGACCTCAAAACAAAAAGTCATGGTTTCGGGCTTAAACCATGACCTACGGTATTAGCTTCATCCCTATAGGGGAAATTCGCTAAAACTTTCAAACATGCAAACATTATTCATAAAAAATCGAGATATCAAATTTTATTTATTTTCCATAAGGATAACGTTGGACAACGTACTGTGTTTAGCACTTTGAATATCTCTGCAACGGTTGGGCGTAGAATCACAACTTAAACACCAAAATGATTTTTGGTGGAGCTGAACTGATTGGTAAAAGCAAATGTGAAGTTTACAGTAAAATGAACTGAGGAAAAGCCAAAAACCTTTTTCCCATAAGATTAACATGGGAGATTTTATGAGTATGTTTTTGGATTTTCTCTGCAACCACTTAACCTAGGTTAATAATGAAATAATTATATGTTTTTTAAGCTCTATAACATGGTCAAAACAAAAATTAAGTTTTTTTTTAGTCTTAGGATGAAAAATGCAAACAACTGATTTTTGGAAAATTTAAAACCCCCATAAACCCCCCTTACCATGGTCCGATTTTTTTTGTTTTCGAACTTAAAGTCATGAATGTCACTTTACACACTTGAGCCAAATTTCATCGAAATCGGAAGTTTTTTACTCAAGTTATCGCATTCATACACACACATATACACACACACACACACACACACACACATATATATATATACATATATATATATATATATATATATATATATATATATATCTATTTGAACGAATAGTGTTTTTGGCATCTGGGGACCTCAAAACAAAAAATCATGGTTTCGGGCTTAAACCATGACCTACGGTATTAGCTTCATCCCTATAGGGGAAATTCGCTAAAACTCTCAAACATGCAAATAACCACTTTTTTAGTATTTGTTGCGTAGATAAGCATATATAGGACAAAGTAAAAAATAATACAAATTCTTAAAGCTGGCTTTTTAAAGGTTTTTCAAACACCTTTAGAATGTGTTTGACGAAGTTTTGACAGAGCGCTGCGGAGGTTTGTAGGGGTTTCATTAGCTAGAGACAACTAGACAACGTCAAAACAACAGACAGACAGACAGACAGAGCTGGGGGAGAGATAACAACCACCTTGATGGGAAATGTCTAGGGATATGGGGGGAAATCTGTATATGGTCACCGGTAGTCCGTATAGTGGCGCGGGGGCTACACTTGGTGGATTAAGCTACATTGTTGTTTTCAATGTTATACTTATTTACAAATACTACATTGGTTTTATACATAATATGGTGACGTTTAACAAAATCGTACTATTTAAATTTGTTTAACCATGGTGTATAATTAATACTAATTGTTAGACAGACTGGGTTTGTTAATAGTTAAAATACAGTTTTTGGCTAAAGTAACTTATTAAAACTTTGATACTATAGTTTTTAAAGGAATATTACGTTTTATTTTCAGAAACACTTTCGAATATTAAAGAGGAAAGAGCTAATAATAATTGTATCCCTCGAGTGGTAAGTTTTATTTGTTACTTCTTGCACACGTGTTCAATACGTTTCATAAGTAATAATTATATGATCGTACCTCGCATTTCTTACCAGATTGTTACATTATTTGTATTTTATTTGCAATTAGGTTATTTATTAGTTTCCATTATATTAGTAAACTATTTAGTAGGCCTATATACACGACATCATGACGTGTCATAATATGCCACCACAATTAGTCATACAAAACGTCTCTAAAAGATAATGCAAGCTGGTACTACCCATTTCTAGCTATAGATATTATCTCACTCACGTAAAATAGATTTGCCAATGTTGTTTTAATTTTTGTTGGAAATAACAGCAAAATACGCGTTAGTTGGAAAATGTTAGTCTGATAATTTCCAAGTTATCACAAAAACCTACAGTTCATAAACACCTTGAGTGATTGACACTTTCTTCATCGCAAGGTTTACTTGTATCAGGGGTATAAGAGTTTTATAACTTCAATCAGTAAATTAATCGATAACACAGTATCAAAACATGATGAAAAGTTTTAATGCGTAATGTATCGTTATTAAAACGTGAAAGCTAAAGATTGACAAGTGGATCATATTTTAGACAGGCATGTCTTAGTAATCTTAGTGTTTAGGTTTATACAGGGTGTCTATTAGTGCGATCCCAAATTTTGAAATTCGATTATTTAGGTCAAAATTAGTAAAAAAGTGCCTGTAAACATAGGTCCTAAAACCTTTAGTTTTCCGTCTATCTGTCTGGATGTGATTTTTACATAATTTAACATATCTTACAAACCTGTTAAAGTATCAAGTTCAAACTTGGTACATGTATGATGACTAATATTACTTATTTTGGTATGTAGTATCAAAATTATACTTTGTACCATTTAAAAATGGCGACCATGTTTTGTTTTCAAAGCTTAATATCTAAAAACCATAGTTTTTATGAAAAAACTGTAAGAATCAAAACTTTTGTATAATTTTGTCCTAAAAACAGTAATATGCAGACTTTAACTATATCATTATTTAAAGTCTAAATGTACTTAAATCCGTTAATATCAATGAAATAATAAATTGTAAACAAGGTTTTTATTAATTATTTAGTTATTCACACTGTCTTTTTGACTAATAACACCTTATTAATAGCTCATCATTTTAAAGGTTATTAAATAACGAAGTTTTTAGTTGAACTTGATATTACATCATAACTTGTAGGTGATGAAATGGGGTCTTGAAATTGCAATAAAAAGATTATTTAAGAGTATTTTTTACTTTATTTTCGTTACAACCTGGTGTTTTCAAACACATATCTTTTTGTAAAAACTCAGATTTATTGAAAATTTGATGCTTTTTCTATTGGTATTAAGTGTAATAAGTGTAATTAGGTAGAATAACGGGTTAAAATTGTATAGCTCAATTAATAAGGCCAAGTCAAGTAAGTTATAAAAAATGCGAAATTCCCAATTACAGCCAAACGGTTGAGAATCGGACTTAGGTCTATAAGAAAATGTTTGTTCCTTTTAGTGAGTATTGAAAGTTTCACTGGCGAAGTTAATGTAGCGAGTAGAAACTCACCCTGTATATATATATAAATAATCAATGTAGTCGGTAAACCAACTTTTGCGTTATCGTTTTCATAGCGCATGGCTTTACGGATTTTGGCAGAAACTATCCAGGGAAATAAGGGGTATGTTGTACTGCACTAGTAGAAATTTGCTGATGTGGAGGACTTTCGGTCAGGCTAGGCAGCGGGCTGAACTCTTTAGTAATTTGTTTTCACTTCCATGTAACCACTTGCTACATTAAATATTCCCTGGTCAACATCGTCCTACATTCACCACAGTCTAATATAACATACAGTCTAGAAACTCAGCTGTCCAAGTTGTCGCCCAGATGTAGCGGTTGGTGGCGCGACTACATCCAGTGCAATGTCTACTCGCACAGTCACAGATGACAGCACTGTCTAGTATTGACCGCCTATCCAAAATACTAGCCCGAAATCAGGCCTGTCTGCGCCGCCAACCACCAGGATCGCTAGTGTTTTTACATTAGTTGCGCCGCCAACCGAGTGGATCGCTAGTGGGTTCCGGGCGACACATTAACTCACTTATGAGTTTTACGACTATATACCCTATTACTTAAGTTAGACTGTGCTTTTACACTCTATTTTACATCCGCTAAAAGTGAATTCCTTGCTTAAAACACAAGGACTTTTTAAACAGCTTATAATATACGTTTTATATTTTGACATAAATGTCGAACATACTAGAATTGATTCTAGAATTATTTTATATGATTCCATTATTATTTCAAACCACACTCGACACTGGGTGTCACGCGAAGCTTGTGTTTTTGTTGTTGGTTCCGTTTCCAAAGTACGACCAAATTAATCGCCACCTCGTGTTAATGATCTGATTGCGTGCATTGCGGCAATCTCTAGAAATGATCTTTTTGGTCCCTTTTGCTTTTCATAAAACGTGCAGTGTAATGTAATGTTATGTTTTTCATTTGTTATTTGTTCCTTGATAACCATCCGTATTGTATTACTTGCAGGATGTTAATTATTTCCCTAATGAATTAAAACAGTTAAATGTTATTGTAGAGTTAATAGTCAGTTAAGCGATTATGTCTGATTTACATGTGCAGAAGTTCCTTAATCAAATTTAATAACTTATGATTAGAGTCATTCCAACATTTTTGTGTAACTAATAATATCCCAACACAACCTCTTTTAAAACACTCAAGTAACAACCTTGCAGTAAAAATCTCAGTTTCAACCCCAGGCCCTCACTACACAAAGGCTAATATCAAACATACATAAATATGAAATTACATAACGTTAAAAATTATTCACTACCCCAGATAAACTGTAACCGAATCGTCCACGCCCTGGCGGTAAAGGGTTGATCTACAATCCGCTTTATACTACAATGGTCTTTCGTTCATGGATTTAAATTACTAAAACTATTCTTGACGTCCCAGTTACAATGGGTGAACGTGTGAATAGCAAATACATTTTCGATTATACAGTATTCTGTAGAGAAACCGATTAACTGTTACGAGTAAAACACATTTTTTATGTTTATATAATTACCTGACCAAATAAAATCATCGCCTGACATAAACCGTAAAACATACAACAACTTCACATCAAAACAACATACGTTAAAACTTATAAGGTCAACAGGGCAATTCGTCGTAAGGGAATTCCGGCCATTTGCTAAAACTTGATACATGTAGTAATCTTAACAAACTTTTTTCAACATTATTCAATGTTTGGGTTTTGTTTCCACATCTTCAAATCCAATACGTAGAGTTTCCGTTTGATTAAAATCTTTCAAAAATTAGGTTTTAAATATAGATATAAAGAAAGACCTCTGTACAAGAGGTCGAGGAAAGCTTGTCTCTTTATATTTAAGTTCAAACCCTTTTTTGAAAGGTTTTCAATATATGCTTTAATAGTTAAAAAAATATATAAAGTATGACACAGGTAAACTAAGAATATTTTGTTTTCTGTTAAATACCAGATTACAACAACTTTAAAGTTACTTACGTTATAAAAAAACAAACCACATTATTACTTATTATTTATACAGTAATCTAAGGAAGATCAGAGTGTCAATATCCAATAACAAAAAGGAAAAATGTGAATAGGATATGAAAAAGAGAATTAGAATTATGGTGGGAATATAAAGTTGAACAGATGATTTAGAGGCGTCACATGGATCAATTTCAAAAGCCGTAAATCATGGGAAAATATGGCTTTAAAAAGTATCAGTTTATTTTATTACTAGGTATATATTACGATATATTAGTAATATATTGTTTTCAACATTTTAATATATTCCAACATTTAACTGGTTTTAGTTTTATTGTGTTGCTTTATTAATGATTAAAACCAATATTATAAACTAAGATGAATTAATTAAGTTAATTTAAGAACAAATCTTATTGCCCAATATAGTATTTCATAAAACCAATCTTTGGTTTTGATGCATCCATTATGATTGAAGGTTGTTCATACAGCCAGGCATAGGATCTATTTTTATTGTTGATAAGTATTTTAACCTCTCACTTTATGGGATAAAATCAGATATTGAGTAAAAAATGCATGAATTAGTTGATACAAATAATGTGAGGTATCTTATTTTTTATCGGAAAGCTTATTGTGTTTTTTTAGCTAATTTCCCCTATAGGGAAGAAGCTATTAGGGGGCCTACCGTAGGTGGCATAGTAAGACTTAAGCCCGAGACCATGATAACTTTTTGTTTTGAGGTCCCCAGATGGCAAAAACACTATTCGTTCAAATTGATATATATATGTGTGTGTGTGTGTGTGTGTGTGTGTGTGTGTGTGTGTGTGTGTGTGTGTGTGTGTGTGTGTGTGTGTGTTTCCGTTACCGCGATAACTTTTGAAAGAAAGACCCGATTTTGATGAAATTTGGCACAAATGTGTAGAGTAACATTTATAACTTTATGTTCGAAAACCAGATCGATCGGACTATGGGAAAAGGGTTTTATGAGGGTTTAAAATTTTGAAAAAATCAGTTGTTTTTTTTAATTTTTCCTCCTAAAATTTTAAAAACACTAAGTTTTGGTTATAGCCATTTTATAGAGCTCAAAAAAAATAATAATTTGATATTTTGATTCATTAACCTAGGTTAAGTGGTTGTAGGGAAAAGTCAAAAAACGTGTCCATAAAATTTCCTATGTTAATCTTATGGGAAAAAGGTTTTGGGATTTTCTTCAGATAATTTTACTAACAACTTCACATTTATTTGTACCTATCAGTTTAGCTCTACAAAACAATTATTTTGGTGTTTTGATTGTTATTCTACGTTCAACCGTTGCAGATATATTAAATGTGCTAAACACAGTACGTTGTCCAATGTTATCCTTATACGCAGTTTTATATCTCCCTTAGATATGCACCTAAATTAATAAAACTTGGTATGTAGCTTGATCTGGTTGAGTTATATTGTTAATTGCATAAATAACATTTTTTATCTTCCTTGTTGCAGCAAACCTGCGTACGCAGCCCTAATGTTATTCTTATGGAGAATAAATAACATGCTATGTATCACTTATTTATGAATGTATTTTTGTGAAACTTGGTAAGTAGTAGTGAGACACATATATATGTATTGGAAATTCGCTGAGTTTGCTGCGACGGGGGTATTATTTAATTAACCAACGTGCTATTAAGTTTTTGAAAATGTAATGAATACTTATTATAATCAAAATACACTTATTTACATCTATGACATAAAACCCTTTTTAAATATCAAGAATTTATATTTCACGATAAATTTATAATTGATGTTTGGATACGAGAAACCAGAAATGCTTAGTAGTTACGCCATGTCGGTGGCGGTGGAGGGGAGGATACAAATAAATGTTTCCAGTACCTCTAAGGAAATGAAGGAGGTTTCCTGCTGCATCTCCCGTTGGGGTAAGCGAGTTAGTATTATTTGGTTGTATTGAAATATACAATGCTGTAATCGTATCTATTAATACCTTTAATATTAATACCAATTAATTTTATTAATTATTTAGTTATTCACACTGTCGTTTTGACTAATAACACCTTATTAATAGCTCATCATTTTAAAGGTTATTAAATAACGAAGTTTTTAGTTTAACTTGATATTACACAGCATAACTTTTAGGTGATGAAATGGGGCCTTGAAATTGCAATAAAAAGATTATTTAAGAGTACTTTTTACTTTATTTTCGTTACAACCTGGTGTTTTCAAACACATATCTTTTTGTAAAACCTCAGATTTATTGAAAATGTAATGCTTTTTCTATTGGTATTAAGTGTAATTAGGTAGAATAACGGGTTAAAATTGTATAGCTCAATTAATAAGGCCAAGTCAAGTAAGTTATAAATGCAAAATTCCCAATTACAGCCAAACGGTTGAGAATCGGACTTAGGTCTATAAGAAAATGTTTGTTCCTTTTAGTGAGTAGAACTCACTGGCGAAGTTAATGTAGCGAGTAGAAACTCACCCTGTATATATATATAAATAATCAATGTAGTCGGTAAACCAACTTTTGCGTTATCGTTCTCATAGCGCATGGCTTTACGGATTTTGGCAGAAACTATCCAGGGAAAAAAGGGGTATGCTGTACTGCACTAGTAGAAATTTGCTGATGTGGAGGACTTTCGGTCAGGCTAGGCAGCGGGCTGAACTCGTTAGTAATTTGTTTTCACTTCCATGTAACGACTTGCTACGTTAAATATTCCCTGGTCCACATCGTCTTACATTCACCACAGTCTAATATAACATACAGCCTAGAAACTCAGCTGTCTAAGTTGTCGCCCAGATGTAGCGGTTGGTGGCGCGACTACATCCAGTGCAATGTCTACTCGTAGAGTCACAGATGACAGCACTGTCTAGTATTCACCGCCAAGAAACTCATCTATCTAAAATACTAGCCCGAAATCAGGCCTGTCTGCGCCGCCAACCACCAGGATCGCTAGTATTTTTACATTAGTTGCGCCGCCAACCGAGTGGATCGCTAGTGGGTTCCGGGCGACACATTAACTCACTTATGAGTTTTACGACTATATACCCTATTACTTAAATTAGACTGTGCTTTTACACTATTTTACAACCGCTAAAAGTGAATTCCTTGCTTAAAACACAAGGACTTTTTAAACAGCTTATAATATACGTTTTATATTTTGACATAAATGTCGAACATACTAGAATTGATTCTAGAATTATTTTATATGATTCCATTATTATTTCAAACCACACTCGACACTGGGTGTCACGCGAAGCTTGTGTTTTTGTTGTTGGTTCCGTTTCCAAAGTACGACCAAATTAATCGCCACCTCGTGTTAATGATCTGATTGCGTGCATTGCGGCAATCTCTAGAAATTATCTTTTTGGTCCATTTTGCTTTTCATAAAACGTGCAGTGTAATGTAATGTTATGCTTTTCATTTGTTATTTGTTCCTTGATAACCATCCGTATTGTATTACTTGCAGGATGTTAATTATTTCCCTAATGAATTAAAACTATGAAATGTTATTGTAGAGTTAATAGTCAGTTAAGGAATTATGTCTGATTTACATATGCAGAAGTTCCTTAATCAAATTTAATAACTTATGATTAGAGTCATTCCAACATATTTGTGTAACTAATAATATCCCAACACAACCTCTTTTAAAACACTCAAGTAACAACCTTGCAGTAAAAATCTCAGTTTCAACCCCAGGCCCTCACTACACAAAGGCTAATATCAAACATACATAAATATGAAATTACATAACGTTAAAAATTATTCACTACCCCAGATAAACTGTAACCGAATCGTCCACGCCCTGGCGGTAAAGGGTTGATCTACAATCCGCTTTATACTACAATGGTCTTTCGTTCATGGATTTAAATTACTAAAACTATTCTTGACGTCCCAATTACAATGGGTGAACGTGTGAATAGCAAATACATTTTCGATTGTACAGTCTTCTGTAGAGAAACTGATGAACCGTTATGAGTAAATAACATTTTTATGTTTGTATAATTACCTGAACAAATAAAATCATCGCCTGACATAAACCGTAAAACATACAACAACTTCACATCAAAACAACATACGTTAAAACTTATAAGGTCAATGGGGCAACGTCCTAAAGGAATTCGGGCCATTTGCTAAAATTTGATACATGTAGTAACCTTAACAAACTTTTTTTCAACATTATTCAATGTTTGGGTTTTGTTTCCACATCTTCAAATCCAATACGTAGAGTTTCCGTTTGATTAAAATCTTTCCAAAATTAGGTTTTAAATATAGATAAAGAAAGACCTCTGTACAAGAGGTCGAGGAAAGCTTGTCTCTTTATATTTAAGTTCAAACCCTTTTTTGAAAGGTTTTCAATATATGCTTTAATAGTTAAAAAAAATATAAAGTATGACACAGGTAAACTAAGAATATTTTGTTTTCTGTTAAATACCAGATTACAACAACTTTAAAGTTACTTACGTTATAAAAAAAAACAAACCACATTACTACTTATTATTTATACAGTAATCTAAGGAAGATCAGAGTGTCAATATCCAATAACAAAAAGGAAAAATGTGAATAGGATATGAAAAAGAGAATTAAAATTATGGTGGGAATATAAAGTTGAACAGATGATTTAGAGGCGTCACATGGATCAATTTCAAAAGCCGTAAATCATGGGAAAATATGGCTTTAAAGAGTATCAGTTTATTTTATTACTAGGTAGATATTACGATATATTAGTAATATATTGTTTTCAACATTTTAATATGTTCCAACATTTAACTGGTTTTAGTTTTATTGTGTTGCTTTATTAATGATTAAAACCAATATTATAAACTAAGATGAATTAATTAAGTTAATTTAAGAACAAATCTTATTGCCCAATATAGTATTTCATAAAACCAATCTTTGGTTTTGATGCATCCATTATGATTGAACGTTGTTCATACAGCCAGGCATAGGATCTATTTTTATTGTTGATAAGTATTTTAACCTCTCACTTTATGGGATAAAATCAGATATTGAGTAAAAAATGCGTGAATTAGTTGATACAAATAATGTGAGGTATCTTATTTTTTATCGGAAAGCTTATTGTGTTTTTTTAGCTAATTTCCCCTATAGGGAAGAAGCTATTAGGGGGCCTACCGTAGGTGGCATAGTAAGACTTAAGCCCGAGACCATGATAACTTTTTGTTTTGAGGTCCCCAGATGGCAAAAACACTATTCGTTCAAATTGATATATATATGTGTGTGTGTGTGTGTGTGTGTGTGTGTGTGTGTGTGTGTGTGTGTGTGTGTGTGTGTGTGTGTGTGTGTTTCCGTTACCGCGATAACTTTTGAAAGAAAGACCCGATTTTGATGAAATTTGGCACAAATGTGTAGAGTAACATTTATAACTTTATGTTCGAAAACCAGATCGATCGGACTATGGGAAAAGGGTTTTATGAGGGTTTAAAACTTTGAAAAAATCAGTTGTTTTTTTAATTTTTCCTCCTAAAATTTTAAAAACACTAAGTTTTGGTTATAGCCATTTTATAGAGCTCAAAAAAAATAATAATTTGATATTTTGATTCATTAACCTAGGTTAAGTGGTTGTAGGGAAAAGTCAAAAAACGTGTCCATAAAATTTCCTATGTTAATCTTATGGGAAAAAGGTTTTGGGATTTTCTTCAGATAATTTTACTAACAACTTCACATTTATTTGTACCTATCAGTTTAGCTCTACAAAACAATTATTTTGGTGTTTTGATTGTTATTCTACGTTCAACCGTTGCAGATATATTAAATGTGCTAAACACAGTACGTTGTCCAATGTTATCCTTATACGCAGTTTTATATCTCCCTTAGATATGCACCTAAATTAATAAAACTTGGTATGTAGCTTGATCTGGTTGAGTTATATTGTTAATTGCATAAATAACATTTTTTATCTTCCTTGTTGCAGCAAACCTGCGTACGCAGCCCTAATGTTATTCTTATGGAGAATAAATAACATGCTATGTATCACTTATTTATGAATGTATTTTTGTGAAACTTGGTAAGTAGTAGTGAGACACATATATATGTATTGGAAATTCGCTTAGTTTGCTGCGACGGGGGTATTATTTAATTAACCAACGTGCTATTAAGTTTTTGAAAATGTAATGAATACTTATTATAATCAAAATACACTTATTTACATCTATGACATAAAACCCTTTTTAAATATCAAGAATTTATATTTCACGATAAATTTATAATTGATGTTTGGATACGAGAAACCAGAAATGCTTAGTAGTTACGCCATGTCGGTGGCGGTGGAGGGGAGGATACAAATAAATGTTTCCGGTACCTCTAAGGAAATGAAGGAGGTTTCCTGCTGCATCTCCCGTTGGTGTAAGCGAGTTAGTATTATTTGGTTGTATTGAAATATACAATGCTGTAATCGTATCTATTAATACCTTTAATATTAATACCAATTAATTTTATTAATTATTTAGTTATTCACACTGTCGTTTTGACTAATAACACCTTATTAATAGCTCATCATTTTAAAGGTTATTAAATAACGAAGTTTTTAGTTTAACTTGATATTACACAGCATAACTTTTAGGTGATGAAATGGGGCCTTGAAATTGCAATAAAAAGATTATTTAAGAGTATTTTTTACTTTATTTTCGTTACAACCTGGTGTTTTCAAACACATATCTTTTTGTAAAACCTCAGATTTATTGAAAATGTAATGCTTTTTCTATTGGTATTAAGTGTAATTAGGTAGAATAACGGGTTAAAATTGTATAGCTCAATTAATAAGGCCAAGTCAAGTAAGTTATAAATGCAAAATACCCAATTACAGCCAAACGGTTGAGAATCGGACTTAGGTCTATAAGAAAATGTTTGTTCCTTTTAGTGAGTAGAACTCACTGGCGAAGTTAATGTAGCGAGTAGAAACTCACCCTGTATATATATATAAATAATCAATGTAGTCGGTAAACCAACTTTTGCGTTATCGTTCTCATAGCGCATGGCTTTACGGATTTTGGCAGAAACTATCCAGGGAAAAAAGGGGTATGCTGTACTGCACTAGTAGAAATTTGCTGATGTGGAGGACTTTCGGTCAGGCTAGGCAGCGGGCTGAACTCGTTAGTAATTTGTTTTCACTTCCATGTAACGACTTGCTACGTTAAATATTCCCTGGTCCACATCGTCTTACATTCACCACAGTCTAATATAACATACAGCCTAGAAACTCAGCTGTCTAAGTTGTCGCCCAGATGTAGCGGTTGGTGGCGCGACTACATCCAGTGCAATGTCTACTCGTAGAGTCACAGATGACAGCACTGTCTAGTATTCACCGCCAAGAAACTCATCTATCTAAAATACTAGCCCGAAATCAGGCCTGTCTGCGCCGCCAACCACCAGGATCGCTAGTATTTTTACATTAGTTGCGCCGCCAACCGAGTGGATCGCTAGTGGGTTCCGGGCGACACATTAACTCACTTATGAGTTTTACGACTATATACCCTATTACTTACGTTAGACTGTGCTTTTACACTCTATTTTACATCCGCTAAAAGTGAATTCCTTGCTTAAAACACAAGGACTTTTTAAACAGCTTATAATATACGTTTTATATTTTGACATAAATGTCGAACATACTAGAATTGATTCTAGAATTATTTTATATGATTCCGCTATTATTTCAAACCACACTCGACACTGGGTGTCACGCGAAGCTTGTGTTTTTGTTGTTGGTTCCGTTTCCAAAGTACGACCAAATTAATCGCCACCTCGTGTTAATGATCTGATTGCGTGCATTGCGGCAATCTCTAGAAATTATCTTTTTGGTCCCTTTTGCTTTTCATAAAACGTGCAGTGTAATGTAATGTTATGTTTTTCATTTGTTATTTGTTCCTTGATAACCATCCGTATTTTATTACTTGCAGGATGTTAATTATTTCCCTAATGAATTAAAACTATGAAATGTTATTGTAGAGTTAATAGTCAGTTAAGGAATTATGTCTGATTTACATATGCAGAAGTTCCTTAATCAAATGTAATAACTTATGATTAGAGTCATTCCAACATATTTGTGTAACTAATAATATCCCAACACAACCTCTTTTAAAACACTCAAGTAACAACCTTGCAGTAAAAATCTCAGTTTCAACCCCAGGCCCTCACTACACAAAGGCTAATATCAAACATACATAAATATGAAATTACATAACGTTAAAAATTATTCACTACCCCAGATAAACTGTAACCGAATCGTCCACGCCCTGGCGGTAAAGGGTTGATCTACAATCCGCTTTATACTACAATGGTCTTTCGTTCATGGATTTAAATTACTAAAACTATTCTTGACGTCCCAATTACAATGGGTGAACGTGTGAATAGCAAATACATTTTCGATTGTACAGTCTTCTGTAGAGAAACTGATGAACCGTTATGAGTAAAAAACATTTTTATGTTTGTATAATTACCTGAACAAATAAAATCATCGCCTGACATAAACCGTAAAACATACAACAACTTCACATCAAAACAACATACGTTAAAACTTATAAGGTCAATGGGGCAACGTCCTAAAGGAATTCGGGCCATTTGCTAAAATTTGATACATGTAGTAACCTTAACAAACTTTTTTTCAACATTATTCAATGTTTGGGTTTTGTTTCCACATCTTCAAATCCAATACGTAGAGTTTCCGTTTGATTAAAATCTTTCCAAAATTAGGTTTTAAATATAGATAAAGAAAGACCTCTGTACAAGAGGTCGAGGAAAGCTTGTCTCTTTATATTTAAGTTCAAACCCTTTTTTGAAAGGTTTTCAATATATGCTTTAATAGTTAAAAAAAATATAAAGTATGACACAGGTAAACTAAGAATATTTTGTTTTCTGTTAAATACCAGATTACAACAACTTTAAAGTTACTTACGTTATAAAAAAAACAAACCACATTACTACTTATTATTTATACAGTAATCTAAGGAAGATCAGAGTGTCAATATCCAATAACAAAAAGGAAAAATGTGAATAGGATATGAAAAAGAGAATTAGAATTATGGTGGGAATATAAAGTTGAACAGATGATTTAGAGGCGTCACATGGATCAATTTCAAAAGCCGTAAATCATGGGAAAATATGGCTTTAAAGAGTATCAGTTTATTTTATTACTAGGTAGATATTACGATATATTAGTAATATATTGTTTTCAACATTTTAATATATTCCAACATTTAACTGGTTTTAGTTTTATTGTGTTGCTTTATTAATGATTAAAACCAATATTATAAAATAAGATGAATATTATAAACCAATATTATAATTAAGTTAATTTAAGAACAAATCTTATTGCCCAATATAGTATTTCATAAAACCAATCTTTGGTTTTGATGCATCCATTATGATTGCAGGTTGTTCATACAGCCAGGCATAGGATCTATTTTTATTGTTGATAAGTATTTTAACCTCTCACTTAATGGGATAAAATCAGATATTGAGTAAAAATGCATGAATTAGTTGATACAAATAATGTGAGGTATCTTATTTTTTATCAGAAAGCTTATTGTGTTTTTTTAGCTAATTTCCCCTATAGGGAAGAAGCTATTAGGGGGCCTACCGTAGGTGGCATGGTAAGACTTAAGCCCGAGACCATGATAACTTTTTGTTTTGAGGTCCCCAGATGGCAAAAACACTATTTGTTCAAATTGATATATATATATGTGTGTGTGTGTGTGTGTGTGTGTGTGTGTGTGTGTGTGTGTGCGTTACCGCGATAACTTTTGAAAGAAAGACCCGATTTTGATGAAATTTGGCACAAATGTGTAGAGTAACATTTATGACTTTATGTTCGAAAACCGGATCGATCGGACTATGGGAAAAGGGTTTTATGAGGGTTTAAAATCTTCAAAAAATCAGTTTTTTTAAATTTTTCCTCCTAAAATTTTAAAAACACTAAGTTTTGGTTATAGCCATTTTATAGAGCTCCAAAAAAATAATAATTTGGTATTTTGAATCATTAACCTAGGTTAAGTGGTTGTAGGGAAAAGTCAAAAAACGTGTCCATAAAATTTCCTATGTTAATCTTATGGGAAAAAGGTTTTGGGATTTTCTTCAGATAAGTTTACTAAAAACTTCACATTTATTTGTACCTATCAGTTTAGCTCTACAAAACAATTATTTGGTGTTTTGATTGTTATTCTACGTTCAACCGTTGCAAAGATATTAAATGTGCTAAACACAGTACGTTATCCAATGTTATCCTTATACGCAGTTTTATATCTCCCTTAGATATGCACCTAAATTAATAAAACTTGGTATGTAGCTTGATCTGGTTGAGTTATATTGTTAATTGCATAAATAACATTTTTTATCTTCCTTGTTGCAGCAAACCTGCGTACGCAGCCTTAATGTTATTCTTATGGAGAATAAATAACATGCTATGTATCACTTATTTATGAATGTATTTTTGTGAAACTTGGTTAGTAGTAGTGAGACACATATATATGTATTGGAAATTCGCTGAGTTTGCTGCGACGGGGGTATTATTTAATTAACCAACGTACTATTAAGTTTTTGAAAATGTAATGAATACTTATTATAATCAAAATACACTTATTTACATCTATGACATAAAACCCTTTTTAAATATCAAGAATTTATATTTCACGATAAATTTATAATTGATGTTTGGATACGAGAAACCAGAAATGCTTAGTAGTTACGCCATGTCGGTGGCGGTGGAGGGGAGGATACAAATAAATGTTTCCGGTACCTCTAAGGAAATGAAGGAGGTTTCCTGCTGCATCTCCTGTTGGTGTAAGCGAGTTAGTATTATTTGGTTGTATTGAAATATACAATGCTGTAATCGTATCTATTAATACCTTTAATATTAATACCAATTAATACTATTAATGCTGCTTTCTTGATTAATACAAATTAAATGTGAATACTCAACTTGAAGCTTACGGCAGTCGTTTATACGGTAATTACTTTGTTTTGTTTCCTCTGAAGTGTGTCGCTATTATTACATTAATATATCTTTAACTGGATGTGTATTATAGGAAATATGCCCAAACGGTGTTTAAATCGTTCTGTAAATATTGACACAAATTATAAATGTGTACAGGATTACTTATTCTACAAAATAAATTAATGTTGTGATTTTAGGACAAACAATTTATGACCTATTTTTGAAGTTCAATTTTTTTAACAGGTTTATCAAAAAACTTTCAGAGTAACAAATACCCCCGTCGCAGCAAACCTGCATACTCAGCGAATTTCCAATGAATATATAACATAACACATTAAAACACTTAACAGGATTCATAATAAATATATTCACAAACAAGGGATATTTAAAATATTAATTAATCTCCATAAGAATAACATTGGGGATGAGTACGCAGGTTTGCTGTAACAAGACACACAATATTATGGGTTTTTATGCAAATATCAATATAACTCATGTATGTGAAGTCACATACCAAGTTTCATCCATATACATTCATAAATAAGCTATATATAACATTTTAAGTATTTTCCATAAGAATAACATGGGGACCGAGTACCTAGGTTTGCTGCTACAGGAACCATAGGTGAAAAATTGTTTTTTTGTGCAAACAACAATAAACCACAACCAGATGAAGCCATATACCAAATGTCGTCAGTTTATGTTCATAAATAAGCGAGATATACAATTTTTCTTTTTCTCCCTAAGAATAACATTAGACAACGTACTGTGTTTAGCACATTCAATATCTGGGTAACCAATTGACGTAGAGCAATGATCAAAATACCAAATTATTTTTTTTAAGTTGAATTCAATGGTAAAAATTAAAATTTAATTTAAATAAAAATTACATGTGAAAACCCAAAAAAACACATTTTAGGGGTACAAAACTCCCCCAAAACCCCCCTTCGGATAGTGCGATTCACCTGGTTTTCGAACTCGTTCAAATAAATGGTACTTTATACATTTGTACCAAATTTCATTAAGATTGGACCTTTTTTACGAGAGTTATCGTGCTTACGGACATATATATATATATATATATATATATATATATATATATATATATATATATATATATATATATATATACATATATACAAATTTGAACGAATGGTGTTTTTGGCATCTGGGGACCTCAAAATGAAAAGTTATCATGATCTCGGGCTTAAGTCTTACCATGAGACCTACGGTAATAGCTTCTTCCCTATAGGGGAAATTCGCTAAAAAAGAAAAAGAAACAAGCAAAGTCTATTCCCTTGTAGAAATGCTGATATTTTAAAATGAAACATTAAAGCGTTAAAATATACAACCCTTCTAACAAGACACAATATCCTAAGCTACTTTATTACTCTTGATCTTTTAATCAACATAAGTCTTTATAATCTTTGTTCATGTTCATTAGTTTAAAGTTATTCCTTTTTATGTGTCTCGTAAAAAGGGTATAGTGATATGGCACTTTCAGACGTTTTTTATCGTAATTTTCAATAGAAAGATTGGCGCAATTGATAAGAAAACGCCGATTTTTCTAAAACACAAAGCCTTTTATTGTGTCCAAAAACTTAGGCGACTTTTTTATCTCAGCTCATCAATGCAAGCTTAGAATAAACTTTTTTTATTCTTGCTAATTTGATTTAAAATTTTCTTCACAAAAAGTACCTTTTACATACAAATCCTTAAGTCCTAGAAAATTGGATATGATTACTGTTTTAAAGCTGGCAGTAATATTGTCGGGAGCGCGTGATCCATCTGAGTGTGTGCTAATTTGATTGCAGGCGCCGAGGCAATATATGAATTGCTCATATCTGCAAGGTAAAGTTTCGCCCGTTCGCACATCTGGGTTGCCTTTGACGATATGAACGCTCCCATCTGAAAATTACACATATAAAGCTTTATGCGTTCTATATCTTTTGAAAATGTAAACCTATAAGCATTGTAGTTTTATAAATGAATCAGTTTTAAATTTAAAGGAACTAATTTAGGTGATATACCATTGATGGTAGAGTTACGAATCATGCAGTTTATTCTTTAACTTAAAAAATGTGTACAAATGACTTTTGCAAATTTCATTGTTACATTTAAAAATATTCTTAGGTCGTACTTCATTTTAATCTGCCGTTGATATTTCAGTGATAGATCATAATTTTAATATCGTAATAAGCCTTTAATATTACTCTGTCATCACTAAAATATTTTTAAATTAAGTTACCAAACTCTAAACTGTTAATTAATTGCCAATTACGTCTCCTTAATCTTATAAATACACAAAGGCTGGTAAATTAGGGTTTGTAAAACTAGAGTTTAAAGCCTAGAAGGATATATCTCATAAATTTTAATGAATATTGAAGACTACCAAATAACTGCAGTTAAACTATAAACAAATTATACCTATTCATTTGCAAGTATTGGTAACACACCAAAGTATAAACACCAGCATTATATTTCCATAACTTAATAATTTCATTTCGTTATAAAAAACTGTGTTTTAAATTGTTGGGTATTTTTAGTGAATTTCCTATGGAAAGTGAAATATTAGCATGACCCGCACGGTGAAACTTAAGCCCGGGACCACCATAGAAGTTCCTAATGTGACCCCCTGAACACGTTTTGGGGGTTCGTTCAACATTTTATATATATATATATATATATATATATATAGACATATATATATGTGTGTGTATGCACTCTAGCGGTCGCAATTTTTAACCGATTTACTTCAAATTTGATAGGAACATTACTTTTTGTAATCAGTTGGACAAGTTCGTTGGGCAAAACAATCGGAAAACTCTAACCCCCTTTTTGGGGGATTTTAAATTTAGAAATTTGAGTTTTTGGGCCCAAAAAGGGTCAGAAAAGCCCCGGATGTGAAATTAACGAATGTAAAACTGTGGAAATTAGTGTGGCGAAACCTTTAAGCCCTCTCTCGTCATTCTAGCATATATATTTACGAGTTGTTAAAGAAAATGTGTATTGACCAAACACAGTACGTTGTCTTATGGGGGTTTTACTTTATAAAAGGCTGTTATTCATTTGTTGGTGTACTTTTATCATCCCCAACAACCTCACGCCTACTTTAAAGCCTGACTGGACCTTCTCCTAACCTTATAATGCGCAAAATTGTATTCCCAGCTTTGCAGGTAAATAGAACCAGGAGCATCAAAACAGCCAAAAAATCAATATTTTCAGATCTGAATAAAAATTGAAATAATTGCATGTTTTTTACTGATTTTGAGTTTTTATAGTTTTTTATGTGGAAATTCACTTCCCTCACTTCAGCGTGCTGCATGCGAACTCGTTTTTTCATTGGTAGAATATGTTGTCTTCAATGATAAATTTATATGTATAAATGGGGTCAGTAAATGTCAATAACAGTAACTGACATTAGCATAGGACTTTAATTATTTATTCGTTTAACAAATGAAATACTATTTCCAAACTACATACTGAATGCCATGCAATCAGAAAATGTTGAAGTTTTTTTTCAACTGTATAATATACATATTATATTTCTCTATAAAGAAAATAGTTAAATTTAAAATGCTAATTATCTTAAATATTTATATTTAAGCTATTCTTACACGCGTAATAACGTTATTTTACTTATAACCGTGTTAGTTGTTAGTTGCAAGTTTGTCCAGTCTAAATCTTTCATTCGGATGTAATTCAACTAATATCAGGTATTTCATTATTTTGATTCTCTTTTACCAATTTAATATCGATTGCAAAACTTTTTAGTGAAATTATATCAACCATTAATTAGTAATGTCTTTCCGAAAATAATACATAACACATTAGGAATGTTGTGAGGTATAACAAAAATAATTTTGGTACCTCTTCAGCCCTGTAAGTTTCTGTTTCAAAGACGCCCTACGTATTTCTGGTTATCGTTTGCTGCCTTTGGACATAGACCTTACAGCAGTAGCTCGTGTGCGAGCTTCAGCTTCCTCAATAGTTTCTGTAGATCACTGCTCTGCCATAGCGCCATTTCAGTTACTCTCAAATTGAGCATGCCGCTGACCTTGCTCTTCTCGTCGAAGTTGCTGTGCTTCTGGTATTTATTTTGCTCTGTGTGCTGCCTACCGTAAAGATTTCCATTTGTGTTTTAAGTTTCTTGACTTCTAACCGCTTCAATAAATCGGGCTTTTTCAATCTTTGAGACAAACTTTATTTACGTTTCCCCGGCATTATTGTGATACAGGTACCTCCGTGGTTAAAGGTGCAACAAAAATGCAAACCAAAATATAAACAAATAAATGAACTCAAAATATAAAATGCAGAACACCTGTTTTAGTTATAATCTGATCCAGTAAATGTTAATGCCCATAAGGTTAACATGGGAAGTTTAACAGCCATTGGGGCTAAACCATAAAGGAATTTTAAAACGTGAATAGGCCTATATGTTACATTAGGATATTAGCAATCTTCCTACAAAATCAGCTCAATCGGTGTAGTAGTTAGAGCGTGATTGAGCCACAAACTAATAAACAAACAAACAAACTCACAAACTTTCAGATTTATAATATTAGAATGATTAATATGATGGCTGGTACTTCAAATTTTGTCGGTTGTCTTGTATCTCTTAAATCTGTAACATATTTTAAAAGACATGTTAACGTATGCTTGCGGACCTTTGCAAAGTTCCTTAGTTTTATAATATATCAATTCAAATTTTCTATAAGTATTTTTAAATACAAGTAAACTGTTGAAATCATTAGTATTTGTACTCGTGCATTCACACATTTGTGATCTTCTCTGTCAGATTAGGCTACAATATGAAGAAATTATAATTATTTAGATATGTCGCATATGGTCTAGATATTTGTTGACCTATTGTAAAAGTGTTTGGCTAAACAAGGTGTAAGTTTACAAAAGCTAAAAACTTAACATGTCTATTAAAATATATCTTTAAAAATTCAGTCTTCGTTCATCCTCTTACGGGAAGAATGAGCGTACACCTAGTTTAAAACCCAGCTTGTGATCACATTTCTATTATGAAGCCTTTACCTATTTTCACATTTAATTTCCATTTACTACTTATTAATACCCCCGTCGGAGCAAACCTGCGTACTCAGTGAATTTCCAATGCCTAATATATGTCTTAATACCAAATAAAGCCGCATACCAAGTTTCATAAAAATATATTCACATATAAGCAGTTTTAATTATTCACCATAAGAATAACATTGGTTATGAGTACGTAGGTTTGCTGAAACAAGGAACAAAAAAAATTGGTTTTTATGCAAATATAAATAGAATTGAACTAGGCGAAGCCACATACCAAGTTTAATCAATATTCAATCATAAATAAGCACTATACAACATTCTAGTTATTCTCCATAAGAATAACGTGGGGGCTGAGAAAGCAGGTTTTCTGCTACGGGAATAATCAACAAAAATCAATTTGTTGTGCATATATCAATATACCAGTACTAAGTGAAGCCACATACCAAGTTTCATCAACATACATTCATAAATAATCGAGATATAAAATTGTATTTATTCTCCATAAGGATAACTGACATTGGACAACGTACTGTGTTTAGCACTTTGAATATATCTGCAACGGTTAGGCGTAGAATCACAATTTAAACACCAAAACGATTGTTTTGTGGAACTGAACAGATTGGTGATTGGTGGATTGGGGTTGGGCAAATGTGGTTTACATTAAAATAACCTTAGGAAAAGCCAAAAACCTTATTCCCATAAGATTAACATGGAAAATTTTATGAGTAGGTTTTTTGATTTTCTCCGCAACCACTTAATCAAGGTTAATGATTCTTATACTATATTATTTTTTTTAAGCTCTATAACATGGTCAAATCCAAAATTAAGTTTTAAAAAAATTTTAGGGTGAATAATCCAAAAAACTGATTTTTGGAAAATTCAAAACCTTTATAAATCCCCCTCATAAACCCCCCTTCACACGGTCCGATTTTTCTGGTTTTCGAACTTAAAGTCATGAATGTCATTTTACACATTTGGGCAAAACTTCATCGAAATCGGACGTTTTTTACTCAAGTTATCGTGTTAACGGACACATATACATATATATAAATTTGAACGAATCTTTTTTTGGCATCTTAAATCAAAAAGTTATCATAGTCTCGGGCTTAAGTCTTGCCATGAGACCTACGGTAATAGCTTCTTCCCTATAGGGTAAATTCGCTAAAACATAGTCTATAAATCTATATAAGCATAATTCATATTTTCCTGAGCCTGCATAGTTTTGATGACTATACCTCATGAACACCTATCAAAATATGTTTGTTATTTATTAGATTATTCTATGGCTTGAAATGTTTTTAAAGTTATTTTTTAAAATAAAATCTAGAGAATGTTGATAGTGTAAGGTTTTATCGAAGAACATCAACTGTAAAGTGTCGCTAGCGGCAGTGTTAGAAGCTACCGATATCTCTAACCTCTATACGACACAAGTGAAATATAAGGTAACTTCTAGGTTTTTAAAATGTTTCATTGAGAAATATATATTCACACATTTTATTTTATTTAGGAAGTGTTAGTACTCATAAAAATATCATTAGCGTTCAATAATTGTTGAGTAATGAATGAACTAAATTGTAGAACGAGTGAGACGTCTTGATACTCAGACTGATGACTAAGACCGACTGATTATTTGTCCATTATTAATAGCTCAATGACAATGGTAGTGTTGTATAATCTTATTGTTTCTAAATATTACATGCATCCTTGGAGCTTGGACGTATTTGGCGTTGAGCGTTGAAGTTGAATAACTTTGAAAACATTTCTGATTATATTTTTGCTATGTAATACATGACGAAAGTAAAATTAATTCTATTAATTGAGCATAATTAACAAACTCCTTACACTCTTGTTGTGTTGTATAAGCTGGTTGTCTGACTGCGCTCTGTCAATCAATAAGAACGCTTAATTCATGCTTATGAAGCATTTCAATATTACTATAAAATATTAAAACAATTAATCGTCCAACTTCGTGTATTAGATCAAATAGATTAAACTATTAACAAAAATAAACTATTGACCGATTGTGTATGAAAGGTAAACTTCCGGCTGTTGATAAACTAAAGTTTCTATTGACTGTTCTCGCCTAGCAAAGCCGTTAATGTGGAAGTTTCCTAAAATTTGGCAAACGATTTTTAGTTGTACTTCTAAGAATTCTAAAAATATAGTTTTGCCTTTTGTATTTCTTCTTCAATGTTGGCTAGAAAGTAATTCATTTCCCAGCCACAGAAATGAAAGCTTTAACAATGTGTGATTTAACATAATTCCAAAGTATTAAGCCCTAATAACCTTTTATTTTCAGAATTGTTATGATATAAAATTCTCTTATTAACTGACTAAAATAGTTTGATTTCCGACTTTGAATGTTTGATATTGGAAATACGTCACTAAATAATAATTTATGTGTAATTTGCTAATGAGTCACCTAAAGTAAGACACCTAAATGCACACCAAAAATAGTAACGTATGTGTAACTGTATTATGAGTTTAAAAAAGTAAATAATAACGTTCCATTGAAAAAGCTTTAAGTTTTATATCCACATTTTACCGGATTTAAGTACAACCAGTAAATTACTTAAATGTATGGGTCTTTATTTGAAAGCTTTTAACTCCAGTCTGGGAAAGGTTTTCCCCTTATCGAGGTACCATTAAATATGACCGACACAACTCCGAATACTTGATGTATTGTAAATAAACGTAATGCTCGGGATTCGCTGTACTTAATCCATGAAAATCTTTATATAAATTTAGGTTTAAAACTTTATGTTTGATTGAGAACTAAATTTGGAGACTGTGACTTTAATTATTCTGTATCGACATACAAATATTAGGTTAGTGAACAGAAAATAAAAATATTTGTAATATAATAAAATTAATCATCTGTTTAACTTAGGATAATATCGCTGAAATCAAAACTATTTTATAACGATTCCAAAATATGCATTAAATAATGTTTGCAAATCCACGTTAGCCAAGGGGGTTTTAAAAGTTATTTACGTGTTTGTAAAATATGGCAACATTATTTAGCAGATTTTAATCTACCCAGAGTTTTCAGGAAGCCAGCTGGTCCACTTACCATTTACTCGCAAGACCCTTTACCATTTAGATGGTTCGTGCATTAGCTGGGTTGATCAAACGACACCCTTTCACTGCTCATGAATATTGTGGCTTTGTTCTGACAACTACTAGCAGCATATAAACGTCACATAACATTTACACGTCAGGCCCTGGATTAATGAGCATCGTTGGATGATAGTGTTATGTTCTTGATAGAGGTTCCAGGTTTCCGTAACCTCATTATTCTTTGCAAGTACATATTCAAATACATCATGAACCATTATACAATACAAATAAATTTCAATAATAAATGTCATACTCCATTCTCAATTAAATAGTGTATTAATCTTTAATACATTTTGATTGTTTTATAGGGTTCTATATTGGGGAAACAAAACTCTGTTTATTTTTTTCTTTAGGTAGAGCGTCCCCTTAAAAGCATTATTTTTATGGTGTCAATGTTCTCCAGATCGTCAACCTGATTCATCCATTCTTCATACTGTACTTTTATGTGGTATTTTTAACTGGCCATTGACCTTTTGTTTAGACGTTATAAGGGGAAATGCTCATCTTATTTAAAAATTGTATATTTCACAACCAGTGGGAAAAATCATTTTCCCACGAGTTTTTAACTCTATTTTTCACAATACTACAGCAACAAATTTATTGATACAACAACAAAAATTATGAACAAAAGACGAAGTAAAGTAAACAAAACAACAAACACAATGTTTGGAACAAGAGTGTTATAAGCTGGATACTGGCGAAACCGTAAAATATTTGCTTGTGTATTATTTGAAAGTCCTTAACGTGCTTTTTGGGGGTTTGAAAAATATTCACCTTTCCTTTAAAAGTTTCAATAATAATCTTATGGATGAATAAAAATGCATTAAACTGATCATTTAACCTGATACTAACAAAAGACAGTACAGAAACAAGATCGGCTGTTTTAAGCTGACATCATCAGCTGTTTTGGAATTACATCACAACAGTAGTTGCTCGCATACGTGCAACGGAATTCGCTTGTCAATTTGATAGTAGAACAACGTTTCTCAAACAAAAGTACATCCTTATTTTTTTTATGAAACCAAAGATATCTTTCATGTTACACTATATTGAATCTTTATTTTTTATGTTTAGTTCCTTTATAAATACTTAATTAACAAAGATAGCTAGTTTAATATGGAATTGCTGTATATTGAAAGCCAAGATGGGCGTGTCTGCACCACTACTGGAGGTAGAGCGATGTAGCGTGAACGTAATCAGCGTTGTCGTGGACTCAGTGTTAATCAAACCGCCCCGATTTGGCCTCAGCCCCGCTAAACCCTCTTAAATCACCAACAACAGTCTCCGACCCCTAGATTGCGACTGTGAGTCACTGGATGGCAAACAGTTGAAAGGTTTTTTTGTCCCATTACAAATTAATATACTATGTTTATATGAGACTCATAAACGAGTTTGCATGCAGCACGCTGACGTGAGGGAAGTGAATTACAAAACCACATACAAAACTTTTAAAACTCAAAACCAGTGTAAAAACATACATTTATTCCAATTTTATTGAAATCTGAAAACATCGATTTTTTGGGTTTTTTGATGCTCCTGGTTTCATTTACCTGCAATGCTAGGAATACAAGTTTGCGCATTATAAGGTTAAGAGAAGGTCCAGTCAGGCTTGAAAGTAGGTGCAAGGTTGTTGGGGATGATACAAATACACCAACAAATGAATAACAACTTTTCTCATGTAAAAATCCCATAAGGCAACGTACTGTGTTTAGCCGATATACATTTTCTTTAATAACTTGGTAAATATTCATGCTAGAATGACGAGAGAGGGCTTAAAACTTTTGCTGCACTAATTCCCATCTTAGCATAAGCATTAACGTTACGTCCGGGGCTTTTCAAACCGTTTTTGGGCCCAAAAACTCGAAATTTGAAAGAATAATCCCCAAAAAAGTGGGCTAGAGTTTTCCGATTGTTTTGCCCAACGAACTTGCCCAACTGATTATAGAAAGGCACGTCCCTACCAAATTTGAAGTTAATCGGACAAAAAATGCGACCGCCAGAGTGCATACCATATATATATATATATATATATATATATACATATATATATATATATATATATATATATATATATATATATATTCATATACTATATATATATACACTATATATATAATTTTGAACGCCCTCCCAAACCTGTTCAGTGGGTCACGTTACGAACTTCTATGGTGGTCCCGGGCTTACGTTTCATCGCGCGGGTCATGCTAACAGTTCACTTTTCCATAGGAAATTCACTATTAAGTAAATAATAAGAACAACTTTCAAAACAAGGCAGGAAAAGCAAAATACTAGCAATTGAATTGGAAGTCCCATTATGCAGAGTAAAGATTAAGATACGGGAATACAAGAAACAATGTACTGTACTGTATTAACTGTTTATGTAGATAGGCCGAAGTTCTCAATAGCCGGTACCTCAGAGTACCATGAAAATTATGTTTTTGATCACGCAATAATATGATTGTTTTCCGGCTTATTACTGAAAATTTAAGTTTTATATTACTTAAAATGTATTTCCACATTGGTATATGATTCATGTAATGGCGATTAAAAGAAATAAAAAATTAATCATTCTTTTACCAATAAATATATGCATTTAATTGAATATATGGAAACCCTTTAATTGTGAGTAAAAAATTTGGTTAAAGAAAAACCAATTTTAATTTTAATTTTTTTATATTATGTATTTAGGGACACGTAATTTGTAATATCTCTGAAACGACTAAATACCATATGCTTAAAAATAAAATGGTATTTTATATTATTAAAGTTCAACTTTTCAAAAATGTAACCTATCGCTTTAACTACACAAAGAGTGTTAAAAAAATAGAAGCTAATATAAGTCTAAATAAATTTTCAGCTAAATAACAATCTTATCGTTATCATGAGTTTATAATACAATTTACAACGTACAGTTGACGTTTTTTTCAGAATTTTCGTTTTACGGAGTCGGTTAAATACCATTAATTAACTAAAACCTTTAGTAAGCTTTAGTATTCGGTAATCAGTGACAAGACACAGTTTGAGGATAAATCACAGTTCCCAATTTGGCTCCCGCGCCGGCAAAACCTCTCAAATCACGACTGACAATCTCCGCTCGCCTCGCCTCTGATTGTCGCTTTGCAGAGGCACTTTGAACTGCCTAAATGGTGGTTTACTCTAACATAATCAGTTGGATTGTATAATTGTTCATACTTAACAGAAACAGCTGATTATAAAAATATCGATTTGTGCACAGACATTACATCATTCCTGATTATTAACTGGTTGGAAATATACGAATTAACTTATAAAGTGTAAATCACAAAAAAATTAGGTAGCTGCCTAAATTTGAGAGGTGGTTTGTTTACTTAAAACTGCAAAATGTAATGACATCTAACCTACTAACCTTTAATAACTCTTTTTCAAGTTATACTTCAAGGTTACTTAGTCTATCAGATAAAGTTGACGATACAAATGTTTTTTGTTTAAATAATGTTAATGAAGACTCTGTTATGGCCGTAGTGCTCGAACGAAATTACTTGTAAGGGAAAATAATACCAGAATGGAAACAAGAGCAAATAAAACTATTAAATTAAAACTATTTACATAATACAAATTAATAATAAAAAACTCATTTAGTGTCAATTTTGTAAACTAAATTAGTGCAAAAAGTACATTTATCAATTATATGAGGTAAATAATGTATTGCAACTTTCTACTTTAACAATTTATAGAAGATTCTACAAAAGTATCACAGTTTTAGCGAATTTCCCCTATAGGGAAGAAGCTATTACCGTAGGTCTCATGGTAAGACTTAAGCCCAAGACCATGATAACTTTTTGTTTTGAGGTCCCCAGATGCCAAAAACACTATTCGTTCAAATTTATATATATACAGGGTGTTTCACGATAACCCTGACAAACTTCGGGAAATTAATCCTTGGGTCAAAACAAGAAAAAAATGTTATATAAACATAGGTCCTAAACTCATTCGTTGCATTGCTATAGCCAAAAATAAAGTTTTTTAGTTTTTACATGTAATTAACTTACTTTTGGACCTATAGACAAACTATTAGTGATCATATTTTTATAAAACTTACACAGCCAGGAAGAAGAGGAAATTTTGTATAAGAATCATTAGTTTTTCAAGCAAATGTGTTGACTGACGTTCGGTAATAGTCCTTCAAAGATCAATTTTTTATTAAAAAAACTGCGCCTAAAATATTTTGTTCACATTTAACAGGCATCCACAGAAAAACTAACCAACCAATTGGGCTGCAAATTTATCAAAAGTTGTAAAGTTTTATTCGGAGTAAGGTAACATCCATATCATTAACTTTTATTAGTATAATTTACTGTATAATACTGCAATACACTTAAGGGTACACAAATTACAAAGGAAAGTTAAATTGCTGTAAGCTTAGACTTTGCTTTCTTACAATTATTTTTAAATTAGTTTATCTATTCGATTTTGTTACAACCAACAACTATCTAAAAATGATCTTTCTTATGAAAACCAAGACATTTTTCTACATTATGTAAACTATGTATGCTTATGTATGTTCACCAAATATTCACTATTTTTAGTATCCATCTAATTTAGGGCACATAATTGCCACTTAAAATTAGTTAAAAAAGGATGATTGGTTTAAAAATGTGTATTATTTACATTTAAAATTGTATATACAAAACAAATAAAACCTTGAGAAATCTTGAGAGTTAGTTCTTCGATAAAGAGTACAATACTTAAATTAGCTTATGAGATTTTCGAAATGCAACCCTTTTTGATCTCGCAAATCCTCGCTCGCTTCATAATGGATGATGCAACTCTTACCACCTTTGGACTGTCTTTGATTGTTTGAGCTACATTTAAGATTATTTTTCGAAGCTCCTGTCTGGTTTGGGGTTTTGTTTTATACACTTCTGCTTTCATGTACCCCCACAGGAAGTAGTCCATTGGAGTCAAATCTGGTGACCTGGGCGGCCAATTCACAGGTCCTTGGTGGGCGATCACTTTGTCTCTATGACGCTCACTTAGTACCTGAACCACGTTGCCTGCCCTGTGCGGAGGTGCTCCATCATGTTGATAATACATTATGTCCTGGTTTGGATGGGTAGTTGCTCAAGAAGCTCTGGTAAACTATCCTGTAGAAACTGTAAATACATCGTACCGTTAAGTGTCCCATCCAAAATGTAAGGCCCGAGTAGTTTGTCATTAATGAGTCCGCACCACACGTTCACTGAAAATCTTCGCTGAAAGTTTGTTTCCACTGTGGATTTTCTTCAGCCCATATGTGGCAGTTCTTGGAATTATTAATACCATTTCTTGTAAACTGAGACTCGTCTGTAAAGAGTATGTACTTAACCACCCTACGATTTGCTAATATCCACCGACAAAACTCAGATCGCTTAACATTATCGCCGGGGTGAAGAGCCTATACTTTCTACACATGGTAAGGGTACAAACCTTCTTTCTTTAGTATTCTCCATGTTTGTGAAGAAGATACCAAATGCTGGCCTGAAAGTCTTCTTGTACTAGTCCCCGGGCTTTGTTGAACCGGATCTATGATGTTCTTTCCCATTAATTGGAGTTTATACCGTCACATAACGTTTATAATAATACCGTCACGTTTACCTATCAAATGAACCTGTCTTTCTCAAATGATTGTGTAGGTCCGTAAGTACTTGACTATTAGGCACAGTCCTGTTGGGGTACCTTCTACCGTACTCAACTACAGCTGCTCGTGAATTTCCATTACAAAATCCATACACAAAGTGCATATCAGCATATTCACTATTAGTAAACATGCTAAACTGATTGTCGTAACACAAGACCTTATTGTTTCATATTTTTAATAACAATGTTAGTCAACAATGAGTTTAGCTAGCTGTTTTAACACCGCAGCTGATCATTGGGCTTCCCACTGTTGCCAACACGATTAAAAAGAGTGCACTGTCAAAATATGGTATAATAGGTGTATTTGAACTGGGTGTAATACATAAGGGGATAAAGAAAATGTCGGTAAACTATTTTGGAAGATTATTTATTTTTCGTCTGTCGGTCTGTGTGATATTTTACAACATTTACTAAGTTTGCAGCCAGTTGGTCCGGAATCAGAATAGTTATGATAATGATAGTATTAAATATTGAACTTTGATAAACAAAGTATAAGTAGAAATACATAATGTAGAAAAATTTCTTCGTTTTCATAAGAAAGATCATTTTTAGATGGTTGTTGGTTGTAACAAAATCGAATAGATAAACTAATTTAAAAATAATTGTAAGAAAGCAAAGTCTAAGCTTACAGCAATTTAACTTTCCTTTGTAATTTGTGTATCCTTAAGTGTATTGCAGTATTATACAGTAAATTGTACTAATAAAAGTGAATGATATGGATGTTACCTTACTCCGAATAAAACTTTACAACTTTTGATAAATTTGCAGCCCAATTGGTTGGTTAGTTTTTCTGTGGATGCCTGTTAAATGTGAACAAAATATTTTAGGCACAGTTTTTTTAATGAAAAATTGATCTTTGAAGGACTATTACCGAATGTCAGTCAACACTTTTGCTTGAAAAACGAATGATTCTCATTCAGAATTTCCTCCTCTTACTGACCGTGTAAGTTTTATAAAAATATGATCACTAATAGTTTGTCTATAAGTCCAAATATAAGTTAATTACATGTAAAAACTAAAAAACTTTATTTTTGGCTGTAGCAATGCAACGAATGAGTTTAGGACCTATGTTTATATAACATTTTTTTCTTGTTTTGACCCAAGGATTAATTTCCCGAAGTTTGTCAGGGTTATCGTGAAACACCCTGTATATGTGTGTGTCCGTTACCACGATAACTTGAGTAAAAAACGTCCGATTTCGATGAAATTTGGCTCAAACGTGTAAAGTGACATTCACGACTTTAAGTTCGAAAACCAGAAATATCGGAACACGGGAAGGGGGGTTTATGGGGGTTTTAAATTTTCCAAAAATCAGTTTTTTTGCATTTTTTACCCTAAAATTTTTAAAAAACTTAATTTTGGTTTTGACCATGTTATAGAGCCTAAAAAAACAAATAATATGGTATTTTGAATTATTAACCTAGGTTAAGTGGTTGCGGAGAAAATCCAAAAAAACCTGTTCATAAAATCTCCCATGTTAATCTTATGGGAAAAAGGTTTGTGGCTTTTCCTCAGTTTATGTTAATGTAAACTTCACATTTGCTTTTACCAATCAGTTTAGCTCTACAAAACAATCATTTTAGTGTTTAAATTGTGATTCTACGTCCAACCGTTGCCGTGATATTCAAAGTGCTAAACACAGTATGTTGTCCAATGTTATCCTTATGGAGAATATTTAAAATTTGATATCTCGATTATTTATGAACGTATATTGATGAAACTTGGTAGGTGGCTTCATCTAGTACTGGTATATTGATATTTCCACAAAAAATTGATTTTTTGTTGATTATCCTCCTAGCAGCAAACCTGCATTCTCCTCCCTAATGTTATTGTTATGGAGAATACGGAAAGCTTTATATCTCCCTTAATTATGAACATAAATCATTAAAACTTGGTATATAGCTTCACCTGGTTGAGTTATATTGATAATTGCAAAAAACCCGCATTTTTATCTTCCTCGTTGCAGCAAACCTGCGTTCTCAGCCCTAATGTTATTCTTATAGAGAATAAATAAAATGCTATATATCACTTATTTATTTAAGTATTTTTATGAAACTTGGTAAGTGGCTTTATGTGGTAGTAAGAAATATATTCATTCATAGGAAATTTGCTGAGTATGCAGGTTTGCTGCGACGGGGGTATTTAGGATTACATTATAAAAAATTTAATTTATAAAAAATAGTAAGCGGTGGTGAAGAAAACGTACTTTATTACTATCCTCCAAGAAGTATTTCTCAATTTAAACCAGATAACTACGTTATCTGAGACAAAGTACGTATACTATTTTAAATGCCCGTTAGTTATTCTACTTTAGGTAACTACTTAGTATGCACGGTAATACAAAATTAGATAACAAAGTAGATGAATATGTTATAAACTCAACTGCAACCAGTATGAATTGGTGGTAAAACCTTTCAAGCCAAGAGAATTATAATCTCGCAGTAACTTATCAAATCCCAGCTACATTTTAATCCTCTGTCCAACCTCCTCCCTTTAAATTTATGTTTGGGCGTTGACTAATCTAACTACTTTGTATAATTCCACCATACTTATTTCCTTAGTTATATGAACCTTAACATTTAAATAATCGAATACAATAATCGAATAAATGAATCGAACATTTAAATATTTATCGAATACTTTATTTAACTCATACTCACTCTACTATGAGTAGGAGTTGTTGATAATCAACTGTGTAAAATTTAGAATTAAACTGCCTTTTAGGTAATATCGGAATAAAAAAGTTCTTTTTGATATCAAGGACAGTCTTTCCTCCAACGGACGTTATGTATAAAATATCACACTGTGCCTGTAGTACGGTATACAAACTAGATTTAATTACTTTTGCATATCATACATATTTTAAAAAATAAAGTGGGCTATAGCGATGATCTTTGAAGAACTCGCGAGAGTTGTGACTATTTCCCGCGACTTTAGCGCTTAAACTTTGAAAATAAATACCTCGTCCACTTTGTGGTACTATTTTAAAAGCTTACCTAAAATTTAAACTAGTATAATAGTACTTGTATGATGATGACTTAAAATAATTTGTTAGCCATCCGTATACTAAAGTCAAATCTGTCAAATAAGAAAACAGTTTATAGTTAATAATCAGAAGTTTAAAAACGTATATTAAGTGTCAGCAAGTGCATCACTGTTATTACTACATCTCAATTTTGTTTCAGAATAACTGTTGGAGAAAATAATAGGGTGCATATCTTGTTTTATTCCTCGAGTTTAATTTAATTTAATTTTTCTTGAATCCACATTGCTAAAATTTAACTCATGGCTTTAACATAGTGCTCATACAATTTTCGTTTCATAATCTTAGTTGTATTTAGATTACTCGTGATTGTTTTGTTCCAAGCACATTAATTTCATTAATAGAGTTTCACTTACAGCTCAATTAATAGATAATCTGCACTATAGGACCTTGCCCATTAACCAATTGTATCATTTATAGCTGTACTTAGTATACATTATATAATGGAAGCAGTCGTAGTATACAAAAAAATATGCATAGTCTTATTCACTCACGTACAATGGTTTTATTTTCGAAATATTGAGTTCACTTGACATTAAAGGAAGTAATTAAACCAGATTTAACATTGTGAAACTTTTCTAATCCACAAAACCATACTTGACTTTAGACACCAAAGACTATGAAAGGGTGCACAACATATCTAATTCAATCGTAAACTTATTAAACCTTATTTAAGGGTAATTGTTTCGGTTTTTACATCCTTAGCACCAAATCTCACGCGATGCTTGTGTTTTGTTGTTGGATCCGTTTCGGGAGTACGGCCACATTAATCGTTACTACGTTCGGGAGTACGGCCGTTACTAACGTTGGCCGTTCGGGAGTACGGCCACATTAATCGTTACTACGTTCGGGAGTACGGCCGTTACTAACGATGGCCGTTCGGGAGTACGATCACATTAATCGTTACTACGTTCGGGAGTACGGCCGTTACTAACGTTGGCCGTTCGGGAGGACGGCCACATTAATCGTTACTACGTTCGGGAGTACGGCCGTTACTAACGTTGGCCGTTCGGGAGTACGGCCACATTAATCGTTACGACGTGTTGATGATCTGATTGCGTGCGATACGGCAATCTTTTGCAATCCTTATATCAATCGATAATGATAACATAACTTAGTAATATAAATTAATTGAATAAACTTATATGATTCTTCTGTATTGTAACACAGGTACTTTTATTAAAATATTAAATTTTATTTTAATTTTTTTTTTAAGTAATTACAGAATATTACTTATACCTTAAGGACAAACTAAAACAAAAAATAAAACTGGTTGAATATGGTTTGGTTAAGCTTAGGTCTAAATCTGGTTCAAGAATTGGATTTGGAAAAAACTATGGAAGGAATCGCGTGAGTCGTAGTGATGTGTCGTGCCTGCAACACCTTCACCTCGTAAAGGAATACTTCTTTCTGCCTATTTTTACATAATTAACTAATGTAAAAACTACTTCGTTCAAAAAACTCTCACTCACCATATAGAAGATGGGTGTATGAACCCGAGTGTGACAGATTATTTACGTTATCCTTTCTATTTACATTTCTAGGACATATTTTGTATAGTAATATTTATACTGACTAAAAGTTAGTTTATCAGATAAGATCAACATCCGTATTATTAGGTGTTTTGAGATAATGTTAAGAGGTGTTAAAATTAAACTTTCATCGGTAATATATACAACTTTAAGGGGAGGCTTATTAAATGTTTCTTATGTTACTGTAACTTTAGAAATCTGGCCTATTAGTGATAATTGTTAAAACAATTTCCTTTCTTTTGATTGGTGATTTTAGATTCTTAAAACTACTATTATAAATACACATTTATTATCAGTCAAAACATCTTACCCTCTAGATGAGCCTTTTGGGGGTTTGTAAAACAGGATTCAGGGTCTCGCAGCACACCCCTTCAATGTTACAATGTTTATCTTATGTCGTTATATTTTATTTTAGTAGTCAGCTGATCAATGCAATTTTTTCAAAACATATAGCTCTACGTCTGTCTGCTAGATTCCCGGTATATCAGCTAATACGTTACGATTCAAATACATCAAAAACCAAAATACCTTTAAAAAACATATCATGACATATTAAATGTTATGCTATACTATAATTTGGAATAGGAGAAACAAGGTATGCTTCGCTGTTTAACCGTTATTGGGTAGAGGGGGAAGGAAGGGGAGGAAATAAATAAATGTTTCCGGTAGCTCTCAGGAAATTAGGGAGGTTTCCCGCTGCAGCTCCCCTTGGTGTAGTGCAAGTTGGTTTGTTGAGCACAGACAAGGAGCTTATTTAAACAAAAATACTATAATAACATTCTTTATACCAACCAATAATGGGAAATGTTAGAAACAAATGCCTCACAACATTTTAGATCCAATACAAAATCACTTCTTAAGAAATTATGTTGCAGGATCCTTCAGAACTCGTAAAGACTTATAATTTGTTATACAACAGCTAATATATCTCTTAAGTAGCTTATATGTGTGGTTACAATAGAACCGTATAAATAAACAACGTCCCACAACACTAACAAATATATTTAAATTTAAAATGTACAATACACAATACGTATATACAATACGGTAAATATAGAACAAATTGGTACAATGCGATCGGTTTTAACCAGTCACATCGGTCATCATCAGGCCCAATCAGAAAAATATATATATGCGTATAAAAAACGTACAAAAACGTAAATGTATAAGTGTAGTGTTGTAAATATATTTTGTAGTGTTGCAAGACCTAGTTGTTATGACAAATCTTTTCGAGCTAAACAACATTTATTTTGATTATAATTTAAAATTATACTTTAAAAAATAAGTAGAGAAAATACATGAAACACAACTCAGTGTCATCATCAAGATAATGGAGTGTCATTAAGGAAGAAATCAGTTTGATAGCATTCATTTGACTGAATTCAATAGAATGCAAAGTAACCATTGATACTCAAAGGTCTTCACCACAGTTTAACGCCACAGAAACGAGACGGTTAAATGTTGACAAAGGTTCCGAGGTGTCATCAGCACCGAGGAAACGCAGCGTTGTGGCTAATGACGGACGGACGAGCTGGGAGTGGTAATTACTGACAACTGTCAGACCAACCGTCTCAGGGCTCTGGACATACTGAGCATCGCGTTCACTGTGAATGACACACTACATTGCAGAGGGAAGCTCGTCTGTGGGAGCCTGCTTCTTCAACAGTTTAATTCGCCATTGTTGTCCGCGTTACTATGCAGTGTCATTCACTTGTTCATGGGAGGTTTTCATGTGTTACGATGAAATAGATATTTAAATGAGATACAATGTTCGTAATCGGATATAGCATGAGCTAAACCAACACTGTACCTTAATGTATTAGTCATTGCGGTCATAGTTAAAACCGTCAAACTCTTATAGCGTCTCAATTGAACACAATACTAAATGTTGGGAAGGAAAATTAAAATATTTTAAATCGGGCTTTGGTTGCATTTACTAAAGATTTTTTGATTTATTATTATTATTATTATTATTATTATTGTTTGGCATCATCTATAACCCTTTTAGCGAATTTCCCCTATAGGGAAGAAGCTATTACCGTAGTCGGCATGGTAAGAACTAGGCCCGGGACCATGATAACTTTTCGTTTTGAGGTCCCCAGACCCCAAAAACACCATTCGTTCGAAACTGTATGTATATATAACATATATGTCCGTGAGCACGATAACTCTCGTAAAAATCATCCGATTTTGATGAAATTCGGTATAAATGTGTAAAGAAACATTTATGACTTTAAATTCGAAAACCAGCCAGGTCGTTCCATCGGAAGGAGTATTTTTGGGGGTTTTGTACCCCTAAAATGGGGTTTTTGAATATTTTACATACAATTTTTGAAAAAGTCAAATATTGGTTTTCACCTTTGTATTCAGCTTAAAAAACACAAAATTTGGTATTTTTAGCGAATTTCCCCTATAGGGAAGAAGCTATTACCGTAGGTCTCATGGTAAGACTTAAGCCCGAGACCATGATAACTTTTCATTTTGAGGTCCCCAGATGCCAAAAACACCATTCGTTCAAATTTTTATATGTATATATGTATCCGTAAGCACGATAACTCTCGTAAAAAAGGTCCGATCTTAATGTAATTTGGTACAAACGTGTAAAGTACCATTTATTTGAACGAGTTCGAAAACTAGATGACTCGCACCATCCAAAGGGGGGTTTTGAGGGGTTTTGTATCCCAAAAATGTTTTTTTTGGGGTTTTCACATGTAACTTTTATTAAAATCAAATTTTAATTTTCACCATTGAATTCAGCATAAAAAAACAAAAAAATTGGTATCTTGATCATTGCTCTACGTCAATTGGTTACTGAGATATTGAAAGTGCTAAACACAGTACGTTGTCTAATGTTATTCTTATGGAGAAAAAGAAAAATTGTATATCTCGCTTATTTATGGACATAAACTGACGAAATTTGGTATATGGTTTCATCTGGTTGTGGTTTATTGTTGTTTGCACAAAAAAAATTTCGCCTATGGTTCCCGTAGCTGCAAACCTAGGTACTCGGTCCCCATGTTATTCTTATGGAAAATAATAAAAATGTTATATATCGCTTATTTATGAATGTATATGGATGAAACTTGGTATGTGACTTCACTTAGCTGAGTTCTATTGATATTTGCATAAAAACCCATTATTTTGTGTTCCTTGTTGCAGCAAACCTGCGTACTCATCCCCAATGTTATTCTTATGGGGAATAATTAATATTTTAAATATCGAATGTTTGTGAAAATATTTCCTAAGAATCTTGTTAAGTGGCTTAATGTGTCATGTTATAATTCATTGGAAATTCACTGAATTTGCAGGTTTGCTGCGACGGGGGTATTATCATTTCTCTACGCCAATTGGTTACCGAGATATTGAAAGTGCTAAACATAGTATATTGTCTAATGTTATTCTTATGGAGGAAAGGAAAATTTTTATATCTCGCTTATTTATATTAGTATACTGGATAAATTTGGTATAACGCTTCATCTGGTTGTGGTCTATTAATATTTCCTAAAAAAATTTCAAAAGGCTCCCATAGCAGCAAACCTGCATACTCAGCCCCCATGTTATTCTTATGAAGAATAATTAAATGCTATGTCTCCCTTAATTCTGAACATAAATTAATAAAAACTGGTATACGACTTCACCTAGTTAGTCATATTGATATTAGCATAAAAGCCCATTTGTTGTGTTCCTTATTGCAGCAAACCTGCGTACTCAGCCCCAATTTTATTCTTATGGTGAATAATTAAAATTGTATATACCGCTTATTTGTAAATATATTGTTATGAAAATTGGTCAGTGGCTTTATGTAGTATTAAGACATTTATATCTCTATTGGAAATTCGCTGAGTATGCAGGCTTGCTGTGACGGGGGTATTTATTATTTCTATTTTATGTATTTCTATTAACACAATAGTAACATTATGTAGAAATAAGTTAAACAATTATTATGTTTGTGAACGTATCTGCAAGGGAAAAAATGGGGACTTTCGTTAAATGATATTAAAGCATGCATCGAAATGAAATAAAAGTTGCATTTAAATTCTGATTTTCTACACGTTTATGATATTATCTAGTGATATAAATCTTGCTATATCGTATGTTTAATATTGACTTATTGTAATGTTAAACAAATTGAACTTTAATAAAATCCATTTATTGGGATTGAATTACCAAGAAAGAGCATCTGTAGTACTTTTTGTTAGTCAATGGTGCTTATCTATGAAGTCCAGTTATTGTTAGTTTTTTATCGAATTAATTAACACTAGCTTTTGTTCGTGTAGAAAATACAATCCAAAATTCGTATTTTATACTAATGTTTTTATAATATTAGATGAAAAAGTGCACATTTTTTTATTTGTATGTCTATGTAATACAAGTAGTCTGTTTGATATAATACTCCACAGTGACAATAGTTATATACTTTAAGTCCTAACCTAACCTAACCAGAATGAAACTGGATTAGGAGCTGGCCACATTCGCCTTTGTTACATAATTCACTGTGCACGTTCTATGAGTGTGCTGGAGGTCAGCCACTATTGTTATTAAAGAGGAAATACAAACTAGAGAATGTCTTAAAGAAATGCAACGTGGCTTATATAAAACTGCACATTGAGCTTTTCAAAATAGCTATTATTACATGTAAGTATAAAATAATATATAACACATCAAGAACGACGATTTAAAATTTTTACTGTTTACTGAACTGTTTTAGCTCATTCGGCTACACATCTCTCTTAACATTAAACGTTTTAAAAGAATTTGACCAACTAATTTGATCCTATTACTCTTCAAGGATACATTATACTACCTGTATTTGTATTTTGCATTTGTATTGAAATAACACATTAAAACTTCTATAACTATAAATACTACTGAATGTTATTTAATTAATACTTGAATTTTTATAAATCAGATTAACTATTTTAATAATTTAAAGCGATTTTATTAACCTTTCATTAAACTAAATCAACAGTTTACTAATAAAGTGGATATTCGCAAAATGGTAATCTATAATATTTAATTTTTTATCTACAAATTAATTCCCAATACACAATTTAAGTTGAAATTTGCGCTGTAGCCAATAGCATGTTTGTACGCTGTTCCTTTTTTGCCATTTTTCCATAGACAAATATCACCCGAATGTTATTCCGATCAGCTTGTGTGGAGTTTCGGCAATGCAGCCCGTTTACCAGTGGCTGATCTTGGTTGATAGGCTGGCAAACCACGCCCCCAACTGGCAATTTATTTGTCCGCTATTAAAAGATATAAGGAGGGGTGGACGGTAGGTTTCACTAGCCACAAGTAAAACTATTGTTTTGCATAAAGCCTATTACTCGCCCTTTCTATATTCCATCACATTCGAGACGTTTTAGTGGAAATAACAAATACGGCTATAAAAAAGACCAGTTGCATTATTTCTGAAAAGTTACCAATAGTTGTCAATGCATTTTGAACGCTTTAAAAGCCAACATTACTAATAATAGAATGAATAATGATCAATCATTTTTTAAATAGATAAATAATCATGAATATTGTAGTTTTTAATACATTTTAGTTGCATTACTTAAATTATTTGAATGCACTTTTTTATGGATACAACTTTATTAATTAATTTTGTGTAGGATCTCAAAGATTAAATTTGTGAAAAACCTATAAACAATAACTAAAATTACACGTTCAATTCAATATGGAATATCTGAAACATTTTAGTGCTACACATTCGTAAAACTGTTGCAAACTTATAAAATCTTAAAAATTACTATGTTACTGCTTAAAACTACACTAAAATGCTATAAAAAATAGTATAATAAGCTTTTAAGACATTATTCATTCAAGAAGCGACAAGGAATGACCGGTTCAGACTCAGGTGTGGCTGGGCTTTAGTTGTTTTATCCTCTGCAGAATAAAACATCAATCTCATTTTAGCAACTTATTGCGATGTGGCTTTAAAAATTCCTGGCAATAAATACTGCATCGTATTATATATATTATTTGTTTTAAATATGCAATAAATATACTAGAAAGTGGACTAAATGCGTTAATGCTTCCAGGAATACAATTTATAAAAATAATTGAGCGTTTTATTTCTGATGCTCTACCTAAATGTTTTTTTCAAGGTCTCTTTTTCGGATTTATTGTTTTTCAAAATCTTGGCAGAATTGGGACTTGTTTTAACAGTAAGTAGTCAATAAAAATATTTAGGAGTGAAAATAACATTAGTTTGAAATATATAACCGAAACAACATTGTAAACATGCTCGTGTCGTTTCCAGTTGGTTCCGTTCCGAATTACGCCAAATTAATCTCCGCCTCGTGTTCAGGTTGAGCCTCGGTCGCGTGTCGCACGGCAACCCCTCGCTCACTAATCGTTTATATTTAACAACCTTACAGTTTTGCTAGCTAAAAACTGTATTCTATTAGTGTACTGGTTTGATGAAGCAATACTGGTATTAGGCTGCAACCAGTAAATTAAGTAATTACCATTTGGTAAAATTTACTACGCACTACTTTGGTAATTGTCTTGTTTGCTAAATAAACTGAGTAGCACGATAATCCTCGTGATATAAATAAATTAATAAATAACGTTTTTAACCAAGCAAATTTGAGTTATAATTGTGGATTATTATATTATAATTAAGAGCCCATTCAAATTAGGCAAATTGCCTGAAATAATTCCCGGAGTTTTGAAAATGAGTTTATGTGGTTCTTAACTACATTAGAATGAGGAAAAATTCCTCGTGAGCAAGGGGAGGTAGAGGAAGGAGGTTTCCTTACTTAAGGTAAAGAGAACCGCAAGCCAAATTGAAAATACAGATAAAGTGGAGAACATAAATTATTCACATGTACACACACATGCGTTTACCAAAACACACCTTTTAAAAAACCCCTCTCCTTTTGGGTATATTATATCATACGTCAGCACTGGATGGATCAAAGTTGTCGGCCGACCCAGTATCGATCAAAGTGACCTTGCAGCAGGCAACTGGGTCGGATCGTCTCGTGCCCGAATGTCACTCTCGGTCTGTCACGCCACGGCGCGGCGGCGGCTGGTACTACAACCCACACTTCTGTTCCCACTACTTCCATGCTAAAATAGAGGTTAAAATTTATCATCAATTTTCCAACACTATGATGTAAATTACTTTTTCTAACCTTCTTCTTATTTTTACGATTATCCCTTCGTGCACATGATTATCTCCTGCCTATTACATATAGAAATTTAAATCCGTTTCATTGTGCAATTTTAATCTAATGTTTAAAACAGAACGAATTCAAATACAGTAATTGAAAAACTTAATGGTTTAACTTACTTTGTTGAGGCAAGAGACAAACATGTATCTAAAAAATACTATACACATAATTAATAATAACAAAAAAATTATTATAGATTTAAAAAAATCCTTTCTTTATTATTATTTTTACTTAAGTTATGGCATATAAGAGCGCTTCACTTACAAGCAGTCAAGGTTCGATAACTTGTTTCAAGACAGTTGTTAGACAGCTTAAGGAGTATTTTCCAACTATATATTTTTCTTACCAAGCCGTTTAAAGTCGTTTGCTTATGCTTTTCCCAATATTTTTACTAATCTATATAGAGACACCGCTATGAACATTTTGAGGAGTTGGTAAAAGATTTAAAAGCCTTTGTGTTACAATGGTAAGGAAGATCCCTTTCAGTATTTAAGGAAAAGGATCACCAAGTTCTTTAATATTCTATTCTCCTTTTACCGTAAACTCAGGAACACAGTGCTCTTTATTATTCTGCTTGGTGACGAGGATAACGTACTAATGAATCTCCAAAGACACAATTGTATTTCATGTATTGGACGGCGCAAATATAACGTTTAAAAACACAGATTGGCTCTTTTATTCTGTAAATAAAGATATACAATGCTCGAACACTTTGTGACAAATAAGCTGAAATCTTAAAATCTATACACCATTTTAATTGATTAGGAAAATAATTTTAAAGTATATTTTATACTTATGACAATAATAGATTGCGAAAATTCACTTTGCAATAGAACACATCAGCAAAGACTCATACATTTACACTTTTTGTATAGCACACGCAATATGTAATATTTTGTATAGCAATATGTAATATTTTACGATAAAAGGAGCCCGCAGGACTCAGGTCTTATATTGATCCTCAGAAGCCATCGGTTTACAAGTTGAAACAGATTTTGCTTTGGTAGTATGTATTTTTACGTTATATAGGTGTGTAGGTTATATAACTAATAACTAATTGTTTAATTCGATTATCCGAAATAGAATAAAACAATATTATTTTACTTTCTTAAATCATGTACAAAAAACATGTTACACTAATCATTTAGGACACACTACATTATTAACACAAATAATAGAAAATAAATAGATCCTTTGTCACGGATTTGATTCAGTCCATTAACTTTCCGGTGAGTAACTACTGATATGTTGCAAACTAAAAGTATTTACTGATAAACTAATAACAACTTAAATTATGTCCCTTTCCCATATGATGTGCTAACAACTTAAAAATGTTATTTGTTGTATAAATAATTGAAGAAAGTATTAGGGCTTCCAAGGCTTAGCCTGTTTAGAGGTTCCAAACAATAACATTTATTTTATTTTAGAGCAAGAGAAGAGTTATTTTAAATTACAAATGTTCCAAACTTTCCCATTACTATTATAAACTTTAAACAACAAATAATTTACTAAATACTATCGTGGTTATTTTTTTTATTTATTGTTTTTAACTAGTTGACCATGTTGAGGTCAGTGATTTAATTTGATTTAATGTAGTACGATCTAGGTTACCTTTTACCTGTATTTTAAATAGAAAATCAACGTTATCTAAGGAGAGTAGCCAGATCCTTAATCTTCTCAGATAATGTTTGATATTGGTTGAGCCTGTAATGAAATCTGGAATTTAATTAAAATTCTAGGAACTTGAAAAATAAATGTTTTGTAAAAAATGCCTTGTTTGGCTTAGGTACAGTTAAAATATTTCAGTTTCTAGGTATGTTTCTGTTGGTCTATTGCCACTAGTTATATGAAATACTCGTAATACTTTGTAAACAAACATTTACTTTAGTGGAAGAATTTCTTATAGTTTAATCAAAAGTAAATAAGGATCTCTTTTATTTTTCCTCAAAATTAATCTTAAAAGATGTTTTTGCTGAATAAATATGGAGTTAAAATTTCTATCATACGTTCCATCCCAGAATATAATTACATAGTAAATTCTACTGTTTACCAATGAGAAATACACCTTACGCATTTTGTAGCCAATAGAAACAAATATAAATTAGGTTTATATAATGTTGAAAATACCTTAAAATAAGAAACATAAACATGTTTTTCTACTTCAGAATATTTTTAGCGAATTTCCCCTATAGGGAAGAAGCTATTACCGTAGTCGGCATGGTAAGACCTAGGCCCGGGACCATGATAACTTTTCGTTTTGAGGTCCCCAGACCCCAAAAACACCATTCGTTCGAAACTGTGTATATATATGTGTTGGCTGTGTTGGCTCCCGTATCAGCAAACCTGCGTACTCAGCCCCATGTTATTCTTATGGAGAATAAGTAACGTGTTATCTCCCTTCATTATGAAAATAAATTAATGAAATTTGGTATATGGCTTTACCTACATGAGTTATATTGATATTTGTATAAAACCCCATTTGTTGTGCTCCTTGCTTCAGCAAACCTGCATACTCAGCCGCCATGGTATTCTTATGGAGAATAATTAAAATGTCATAAATCGTTTATTTATGAATGTATATTGATGAAGCTTAGTATGTGGCTTTATGTGGTATTAGTATACATATATATGCATTGGAAATTCGCTGAGTACGCAGGTTTGCTGCTACGGGGGTATTTTCTTTTAACATTGCAGTGGAACCTCTATTAACCGCACCGAAAACCGGGACTGTGATGGGTAACATAATAGATGGATAATAGAAATGCCATTATAATTTTGTCACTTTCATAATTTATAATCAAATTAACTAGCATAGTGTGGTAGTGTTGGGAATGATATAAGTATATTTATAATTATGTCACAATTAAATAACTGCCCAACATAATAGCTCATAAAGACGCTCAGACACTGCCGTATGATGCCAATTCCGATGCTAATCAATCGTAACATTTTCATAGACGGCCAACGGATAACGGAAAGCGACGGTTTAAAGTGACGGTTGATCGAGTTTTTACTGTATTCCCAATAGTATAATAGTATAATACGTATTCTAAATGAAACATGCGTTAGTGGAGAATTGCAGTTTTGCTTCTCTTCACGACAATAGTCAGTAATTTGTCGACGTCATAGTAACGATGCGTTGCTGTATTGTCGATACGATTTGAGATAATACTGCCAGTCGTTGGTTATTAAGGCTGTTAGCCACCTGCTATTTAATTTGTATCCAACGAAAACGAATAGATTTTAAATTACTCACACCAATAATTTGACTTTAGCAGTCGAGTTTTACAATATTTTACACTCACTGTCCTTAAGCACAAATACATTGTTTAAAACAAAACCACTGCTGTTGAAAAAAAAGAAGTTACAATGGTGTTATTCGGTCACAAATTGCTTACTCTTACAATGCCACTTTCCTTCGAAACGCGAGTAGACGCTAACTCTTTGTATTCACTTTCAAATGTGATGTACAAATATATACAAATAAGCTACCATCCGATTATTCTAACATCACCTTCCAGTAAAATTAAATATAAATTCTACGTTCTAAGTTGTCCAATGTTTTATTATAAAATACCACAACACCTATACCGTGTATGTTTATCCTAGTGCTCTACAGAATGAGACATAGGTTTATTTATTTAATCATAATAACTTTAATTTAACCTCAAACTAAAAAAATTAAAAAGTGTATAAATATTTTTCTGTCAATCTAAATAATAACAGTATATTTTCCTATGGATTGAAAATACGTTTTGATCTGTAGCTCAGCTGAATAAGAATCAATACAGCATAGTTTAATACAAATAACTAGCAGCTAAAAAAACCACACGAGCCACTGGAGGCGGAGACTTTGCCACCCGAAGGAACCCGAACTTGTCCGATGACGAACAAACTATCCGAATCAGATGCTTTATTATGAGAAAACAGTGAAATGTCGTATTTTCAAATTTAAACAGGGGAAACATACTTATATTCTAAAAAATACACTACATTTAGGAAATAATTGTTGTAAAATAACCTAACCTAACTCCGCAGAGCGCTGTATGCCGGCTCTTTTCTTTGGAACATATTGCAAAAATGGGTTTGTGTAAAATATAACAAAATTGGTACCTCAAAAAAAAAAACTCGAAAAGGTATAATTTAACCTGGGACCGCATGATCGTGAATCCAGTGCCATATCCATTAGACTACCATAGCGTATCGAACTAAGTGGAAGTTACAATTCATCAAGCAGTAGACGGCACTGTGACTTTAAAATTTGCCGCGGGTAGCGTTCGGTGTGATATCAAAGTTTTACACGTGGACAGCGCTCACGGAGGAAATGTCTCCGCTTCCAGTGGCTCATGTGTATTTTTAGCTGCTAGTCTAAAAATATATGCGTGTTGCTCAGTAATTGTATAACTTTTTGGGAAAAATATAACAGTTGTTTATGTTAATTTCAATTAGAAATAATTTATTATTTATAACAAATTGTAATATTATTCACCCCTTTTAGCGAATTTCCCCTTTAGGGAAGAAGCTATTACCGTAGGTCTCGTGGTAAGACTTAAGCCCGAGACCATGATAACTTTTCATTTTGAGGTCCCCAGATGCCAAAAACACCATTCGTTCAAATTTGTATATATGTATATATATATATATATATATTATATATATATATATATATACATATATGTTCGTAAGCACGATAACTCTCGTAAAAAAGGTCCGATCTTAATGAAATTTGGTACAAATGTGTAAAGTACCATTTATTTGAACGAGTTCGAAAACCAGATGAATCGCACCATCCGAAGGGGGGTTTTTGGGGGGTTTTGTACCCCAAAAATGTGTTTTTGGGGGTTTTCACAGGCAATTTTAATTTAAATCAAATTTTAATTTATGCCATTGAAATTCAGCTTAAAAAACAAACACTTTGGTATTTTGATCATTGCTCTACGTCAATTGGTTACCGAGATATTGAATGTGCTAAACACAGTACGTTGTCTAATGTTATTCTTATGGAGAAAAAGAAAATTGTATATCTCGCTTATTTAAGAATATAAACTGGCGAAATTTGGTATATGGCTTGATCTGGTTGTGGTTTATTGTTGTTTGCACAAAAAAAAATTTTCGCCTATGGTTCCTGTAGCAGCAAACCTAGGTACTTGGGGTCCCCATGTTATTCTTATGGAAAATACTTAAAATGTTATATATCGCTTATTTATGAATGAATATGGATGAAACTTTGTATGTGACTTCACTAAGATGAGTTCTATTGATATTTGCATAAAAACCCATTATTTTGTGTGCCTTGGTGCAGCAAAACTGCGTACTCATCCCCAATGTTATTCTTATAGAGAATAATTAATATTTTAAATATCACTTGTTTGTGAATACGTTTCTTATGAATCCTGTTAAGTGTTTTAATGTGTTATGTTATATATTTATTGGAAATTCGCTGGGTATGCAGGTTTGCTGTGACGGGGGTATTTATAGTTACACCGTGTAATTACAAATCCCAAAATGTACACAACATAAATCGTAGTATTAAGAAAAGAAAAAAACCTTGTAATAAAAGATGTTTAATCTTTATTTTATCAGCTGTAATAGGATTCCACTGATTGTCCACAAAGATAAACCATTTAAACATGACATTCAGTCAATAATATGGTTCAATGAGTAGAGTTATTATTTGGATATTGAAGCTTTAGTGGTTTCCTGAATCATCAGACTGGCAAAATTTATTGAACATTATATTCAATTAATCCAAATATTTCTTTAATCATAGATTAAACATACTCAATACCCTAACACATTAGAATCAATAGATTAGCACACACTCAGATGGATTACGCTGCTCTCAACAACATTACTGCCAGCTTTAAAATAATTATAATCATTCCGCATTCCATTAATGTACTTTTGTATATGAGTAACTTAATTCATTAATTTAACACGAACAAATATCCTGTTATATGCAAATTTGTGTCATCTAAGATCGACATAAACAAGACAGCATTTCTCTTCATTACAGGAATAATCTTCCTGAAAATCATAACGAAACGCGATATTGATAACGTACTTTACCAGTTTTGCTGACAAAAGTGGTATATAAACTCCATTCTAACAGGTATTTTTTGTTTAAATAACCCTTTAATGTACTTTTGACCAAGATTGACAAAAATAGTAAAGCGACAACCGGCGAGTGTAAACGATGAATGTAAACACTTGTGTTGAATAAAAGCTCAAGAGTGGGGAAAGTAGCTTTGAAGCTGTCCTTTTGATAATGGAGAAGTGGTATTCTTTACTGGTTGAAAGGTGTTTTTTCATTTTTTTATTTATTTATGTGTTAGAACTGACAGTCTAGAGTTATATGTTCACTTATATTTTCATTATTTCCAACTCAGTAGGTAGCACTCATTTTAATTATTATTTCTGCATGAATTAAAAGGTTTACTATAATAAAAGCATTAATAAAAATATATGGGAGTCCAAATATTAATTTCCATTAAATTTACAATCTAAAGCATTTTACAGAAAATAGAATTATTTAATGCCTTCTTTTTTTAACCTTAAACTACATCACCGTTACTGTTTCTAAAAATTAAACTTTAACTTTACCACAAAAAAGTTTCTTGTTTTTAGTGAGCTGTTTCATATATTTATTGCATATATCAAAGAAATAATCGTTGTATGGGTCTTTGCATACTTTAACTACTTTATTTTCAGTATTAACGTATACAATGAAACAATTCTCATGTTGGCCGTAGAGTTTAAAGTGAGCGAATAGCTGCAATATATAAAGAGACATATTTTTCTTGCTACAATTAATTTTCGGAATAACAAATGTTGAGTTACAGAAGAACGAGCAGTCAACTAATCGACCTGTGCTATAATACAGTCCCAAGTGGTTTCCACTGAGATTAAGAACCATTCAGGATTCCTTTATCCTCCCGAACAAGATTAATTGTTTAATTTAAACAGAGCGGATATTTTTAATAGCATTACTTAGCTTCAATGATTCACGGGACAAAATGTGTTATACGCGATATACTAATAATCGTAAATTATGTGACCAATGTCAATATGAAGGTCAAACATTTTACATTACAGATAACAAGTTTGTAGAATTAATTTATTATATCTTTATTTCGTTATAAAAACGCATTATTAACAGAATTTGCGTTTGTTATCAGTTGATCCATCAGTGTGTGCAGGTCGTAACTTTATTTTCATAACGAATCATTTAAAAATCCCCATTTTGACTCGTTACTTCTCGCTATATAGTAATTGAAGAGACATTGATGCAAATTATAATTTAAGTTAATTTATTATAATTTGTTTACATTTATTAATGACCACCATCATTCAGGGTGTCTTTTAGTGACTGATGTATCCTGTGTCACTTGCCATCGTGTATTTCTTTGTTCGGTACTTGTCACTGCTTTTACATTTGTCTGTTTTGTCTGAACGTGGTACTCAGGTATTTTTTCTCTGTAGGACGGAATAAGGTTATAGAACACGATACCCCACGAGTCCTAAGTTTTCCCATAGAACGCAGCACAAGGAAATTTCTCTCGCTCCCCATTAACAAATAAAAACAAAAGGAAATGAAAATAAATTTCCATGCCAAAACTGAAATTCCCAGGCGTGGTTTTTATTTAATATTCTGAAATATATCCTTAATTATACTAATATTAACTTACCGAAATTTCTTTAATACAAAACAAAAATTAATACTAATAGATCTAAGTAAAGAAATATGGTGGAATTACATTAGTCAACGCCCAACTATAAATTTAAGGGCTAGAGCTCGGAAGAGGATTAAAACTGTAGCTGGGATTTTATAAATCATTTGGAGATTATATGCTCTTGGCTTGTAAAGAGGGTCTTATTCATGTTAGTTTAAAAAAAATACTAACCGATAGGTTAAAACTGTTTTTAAAATTATTTCTTGCCTGGTTTGTGGAGGAATATTGGCTAATTGGCCAATTGGAAAATATTAACCTAAGCAAGAGCTGCATGAAAACCAGTTTTACTGCAGTAAAAGGTAAGCGTTGTACGGTTAATTAAGTATAACCCAGGTGCAGTGTTATTTCCTCTCCGTCATTTTTATTGCGTTCGCTGTACAAATCTATTACATAGCGATTTACTCTTATTGTTGTTTTACTTTATCCATTTTTAACGAGACTTTCATTTTGTTATAGGTTCTTACTTTTGCACTGTATGTTTGCGTACAGCCTGTCAAACAAAACGATGCAATTCCAGTAACAGGTGTTTATTATGTTTTTAATGTTTTTTTTGGTTATTGTTACGTTAATTTATTTGTTGGTCAGGTCCATTGGTCATATACCGATATAATTAGGGATTTGTCAGCTTTAATTTACTACGACTAAGTAGAGTGAACGTTACATTGCTGAAAACACCCTTACGTTTAATACTAAGTAATTTCCTAAATTGGGGCCGCTGCCCTTCTATTCTTCTCCTTACGTAGTACACATAAAAAGTAAAGACTTTTTTCTGCTTGGATCATTGTTGTTTAAGAATATTTGCAGAGTTAAAGTGTTTTTGTTTACGTGGAATACATTGCTTCGTAATAAATGCATATCAATTATTTGTTTTTGTACTGGAATCCTGCTAAATAATTATTTATGTATTATCCTGTACGTAAAAACTTTATTATGTTGTTAACAGATGTCGTTCGATTCATCCACCATTTTAGTGGTTCAAAGTGCCTCTACAAAGCGACAATCAGAGGCGGGGCGAGAGAAGATTGTCAGTCGTGATTTGAGAGGTTTTGCCAGCGCGGGAGCCAAATTGGGAACTGTAATTTATCCTCAAACTGCGTCTTATCTCTGATTACCAACTAATAAATCTTTAGGTGTGAGGCAAGGGTCGCAGCAGTGTTGCATATACATCAATAGTCACTGACTCACAACGGTAATAGTCACAGTTTGAAATGTAAATGTTACTACTGATACCGGACAGATTTATAGACACGATAAAGTCACGATTTATAGATAACTGTGCATCACAGTACTGCTCACAAACAAGTGCCATACACACCGTCAGACAATTAATGATAAAAGGCAATGTGCAAACATAATTATATACTTACTATTAATCATAAAGCATTGATACACTCAATTATCCATTGCCTATTAACAATACAGTGTTTAAGACATTTTTAGTCATATGCTACTCAAAGACAAATAGTATAGACACCATTAGTCACTAACCAAGCAGTGACAGAGACATTATCAGACACTGACTACAAATATAAAAGTGTCATATACATCATTAATCACTAACTAAACAAACAAGTGAAATATCCATAGTAATTCACTTAATAACAAAACGAGTTAGATACTATATACTATATATAAAAGATACACTTACTACTAATAACACAGAGATATGGATCAAAATACCATAACTGTAGAAATAATTCGTTATTGACACCATCCGTTACTTTATAACAACAAATAATTTTATAAACATCATTAATCAAGGACTACCAACGTAAATGTGTTATTCAAATTACCAGTCACAACCAGAATTTTTTTTAAAGACACTTACCTAAAATAAAAAGGTTACAGAGTAAAACATCTCGAATTACCGTTTGCAATACAAAATAGCTGTATATAATAAAGGCCTACATTCATTATAACAACTAATAATAGTGGTGTGTGTTAAAATAATTCAGCAGCAAGTTATATTACGATCGTAGAAATTAATGGTCTGTCATGCAAATAAGCATTAGACCAAGGTACAGATAGACCACATCGGTGATACAAATTACAAACATCCATATTTACTGATTAACTATTCAGACAGTCATTATGGACGGTACTAATTAACAATTAGTGTAACATGCACTTGCATTTACTGAAACCACCACGTACGTTCTGTTATTTTTAATAAACTGTACACTTAGCAGACCCCTGTTATTATATATTTAATAATTTTAAAAGAAGTGATTGTTGCGTGATTAGCTAGGTTTATTACTAGCTGCGATATCAAACCAGTTTATTTACATTTTCACCCTGTTTGGATGATTTTTTTGTTTTACTGCTATAGTAAAGATTTCTATTTGGTACAAAAATATAAAACACAATTAATTGAGATGGATCCAAAACAATTAGTATCAAAAGAACACACCACGGAGACTTTGAAAACGGTCTCAAAGTCTACAAAACGGGTACCGATAATGCGGACCTTATTCTTAAACCCTTGCGTTAGAAGGAAAATGAATGGGTTCTTGTGAATTTGTATCAATGATTGAATATTTAATTTATTTGAGTGTTGTTTTATAACAAATATTATTTAATCCTGTAGAATTAAAAGTGACCTTCTTACAAATGTAAGTAACTTCTAAGCTTAATAATCAAACGTAATGATTGTCATGAATTATGACTTATCTAAGGGCCTTGGTTGATTTAAGTAATGTTTAATTTTATAAAGACACAAAATGTGTCACGTTCGTGAAAAACACAACACCGACGTTCGTGAAAAACACGTTCATCGATTTATAAAGTGATTCTGGGATACTGGGCTTTGCAGACTTCGACCCATTTAAGATTTATTACATTGTAGTCATTCTTGTCGTACGTCAGTCTTCAGTTCAGAACTCCTTGTGTTCTTGCGTTTTCTGTAACCTTCTTGAATATACAATGTACGTATTTCCTTGTATTGTTTTGAAAGTTGCTATATGGATTTTTTATTTATCATTTCTTGTACATAGTGAAGTGAATTAAATAAATCATAATTCATTTATTTCTGTCAGGTATTATCATTCGCTTTACTAAAATATTGGAAAACTCTCCCTATGAAGTAGTACTATATTCATAATCAGTCAGTGTCTCAGGTCTTCAACATATGCAGCTCACCGTTTACAATGTGTGTTAATCATAAGATCCCAAGTGATGTTATTAGTGAATTTCCTTTGGAAAGTGAACTATTAGCATGACCCGCACGGTGAAACTTAAGTCCGGGACCACCATATAAGTTCCTAACATGACCCCCTGAACACGTTTTGGGGGGTCGTTCAAAATTTTATATATTTATATATATAAACATATATATATATATATATGTGTGTTTGCACTCTAGCGGTCGCAATTTTTGTCCGATTTACTTCAAATTTGGTAGGAACGTTCCTTTCTGTAATCAGTTGGACAAGTTCGTTGGGCAAAACAATCGGAAAACTCTAAACCCCTTTTTTGGGGATTAATCCTTCAAATTTCGAGTTTTTGGGCCCAAAAAGGGTCATAAAAGCCCCATATGTAAAATAAGTGGATGTAAAAAGATGGGAATTACAGAGGCGAAAGTTTTAAGCCCTCTCTCGTCATTCTAGCATAAATATTTACCGAGTTATTAAAGAAAATGTGTATAGACCAAACGCAGTACGTTGTCTTATGGGGGTTTTACATTAGAAAAGCCTGTTATTCATTTGTTGGTATACTTTTACCATCCCCAACAACCTCACGCCTACTTTAATGCCTGACTGGACCTTCTCCTAACCTTATAATGCACAAAATTGTATTCCCAGCATTGCAGGTAAATAGAACCAGGAGCATCAGAACAGCCAAAAATCAATATTTTCAGATTTGAATAAAAATTGGAATAAATGTATATTTTTAACTGATTTTGAGTTTTTATAGTTTTTTATGTGGAAATTCACTTCCCTCACGTCAGCGTGCTGCGTGCGAACTCGTTTTTTTTGGTATTATTATTACTATTATTATTATTTTTGAACTCAACGCCCCATTGTCATAAACTGTTGCCAGTACGGCGATCTAAAGACAGTGAGATACCGTTAACGAATCTAGTCACATGACAGCTCGTGAAAAGTACCATTGGGATCAGCCGGGGTCACCTACACTTGGTCATGGCTGACTTGCGAGGCCAGCGCTCTACCTCTTAGCTAACACGTCCGGGAGTTATTATTAAATAAATAAATAACAGAAAATAACAGAATAGTACAATTTTATTAATATGTAAAGCCTAGCTTAATAAAACTACTAACAATGTTTGAGGCTTAAGAATTTAATCATCCAAAGAAAGAAAACTCCCTATTCCGCAACGGACTACCGTTTGCCGTTTAGCTTCTTAATGTGTGCTATTATGCATGATATTCATAGAAGCCTAGTTGAAAAAGAAATATAATGTAATAAAATAACAGAATAATACAAGGAGAATATTTGTAATGCGTAATGCGTATACAAAGTAATACTACGAACATTTTCAAATTTTGACATAGGACCAAAGGAAGCTTTCAACTGTTTTCCTTCCAGTGACTCACAGTCGCAATGTAGGGGTCAGAGACTGTTGTTGGTGATTTGATAGGGTTTAGCGGGGCTGAGGCCAAATCGGGGCGGTTTGATTAACGCTGAGTCCACGTCAACGCTGATTACGTTCACGCTACATTGTTCTATCTCCAGTAGTGGTGCAGACTCGCCCATCTTCGCTTTTATAAGGTAAACGTAAACACAATTAGGTACCATTACCATATTAGAATAAGATTAACTACAAAATGTATAGAGTTATAACTGGGGTACATGAAATAAGTTTTCCGACTAACTCATAAAGCAGAGATGATATTTTTGTGAACGAAGTTGACAGTTGACATTTACATATCGTACGGAAAAATAAGATAGTTTTTTTCTAGATCTCAGAAAACTAGAGTATATTTTGTACTCCATTAAATTGTTCTATATTTCCTTAGCCTTGGACACAACATTTTTTAGGATAAATGTGTATATAATTACATATGAATGTCATAACTATAACTCTAACACGAGGAAAAACAACAAAATTGCCTTCACCCGACATAAACTTAAGGTTCTTGAAAAGAAACTTTCCTATGCAGGAACTAAATATTATTTTTTCTTCCCAGACAATATTTCAAAAATTGAGTACTTTCAAATATTTAAGAAATAATTGAAGAAATACCTGCTGCCAAAACCACTTTATTCGCTTAATGTACTTGTTATGTAAAAGATAAATGAATTTAGTTTACTATTTTATTTATATTAACAGACATTTCCTTGATTTTAGTATTTAAATCATTGACGCCAATCTTGCGCAATATGTGTACTAATAATTGAATAAAGAATGTTTTTTCCTATTGTAAAAAGACACACTTTTTCCATTAATCATGTTTATGAGATGGAATCTATTATAACATCTTAACAGGAGACCAACAGGCCATCGAGAAGCAAGCCTTATTAATGCAACTCACGTAGCTATAACTCAATTCTATTTGAAGAGTGTAATAGTTATTTGTGTATTAAAAGAGTAAAGTGAAACTTTGTCTCCCTGAGGGGAAATGTTGGCACCCGACGCCGTAGGGGAGGGCGACAATTTTCCCGAGGGACCAATCAATGTACTTTACACCCGTAATACACACAACAAAATCCACACCCCAAAATCCCCAAGTATTGATAAGTATTCACATTCACAATCACTGTCCATTTTGTTTGTTAACTACTGTGTCGCAAGTTTTCCACTGTACTGTGTTGCCAGATTTTCAATGGTATTCTTATGGGTTTAATTTGTCTCCCTTGGGAGTCAAAGTACTTTTGGTCTCCCTAGGGAGACAAAGTAACACTTTACTCGTTCATTACAAGGAGTGAAATTCGACTTTACATAGTTGTTGGGGGTAAAAGTATTTTAAAATACTGATTTATTTTAGACTTATATGATTACTTTTACTTTCTCCCCCTATACATAGTATATGGAGAAAGTATTGTTTTCGTCAAAATTTTCGAATTTGAGTTGTTAGTGGAAATATTCGTTTTGGTGCTCCCTGAACCCAAAAAAGTGGTTTTTACGTGATGTCTGTCTGTGTGTGTGTATGTGTGTGTGTCCGTGTGTGTGTGTGTGTGTGTGTGTGTGTGTGTGTGTGTGTGTGTGTGTGTGTGTGTGTCTGTGTGGATGTGTACAGAGCTAGAGCCCTAATCAATGGGCCGATTTTTATGAAATTTGGTATGTAGGTACTAATCCACGATATCTCCAGGCGTTTTTTTCATTTTTTGAATTTTTGATTTTTAAGGGTAATTATCCCCCAAAAACCACCAAAAAACATGAAAAATCAAATTTTCTCAAAAACGGCTCTAACGATTTTGATTAAACTTTAGTCGTTTGTAGAACTTTAGTTTTCCAACAAAATGACACCACCCGCATACCTGTAAAAATTCGGGTTCAGAAATTACAGGACTTAAAACATCCAAAATTCAGTTTTTTGGATTTTTCATAAAAATACATAAATATAAAAAAATATTACTATTCACCATTAAAAAGAGCTAAAAAAACTAAATAATTTAGTATTTTGAATTACTATTCTACGATTGCTGGTTTCGGAGAAAATTGAAATTTTCATTTAGCGGTAAACGCATTACGTTGTCCAATGTTATTCTTATGGAGAATAAAAAAAATACTATTTCTCTCTTATTTACTGATCAATTTCATTCAAACTTGATATGCTTGTCAATTTAGCATTGACCAACAGAGGAAATTCGAAATATGTTGCCCCTTAATAACCCTGGGGGGGAATAGGGGGCATTTCCCCTCTTAAAACCACGAGTGTAGCAATGGATTCTCTAGTGCCTCCAAAGCAGGGATTTGGGTGGATGTTTTTTAAAACAACTTGTTTATGAGATTTTCTGTACATTCGACCGTGCTTTGTATTCTACATTTAGTAAATAAAAAGTAATTTATTCATTAAAGTTGGGCTAAAAGGGAGAAAGTATGTGTCAGTTTCCTGATACCGTTTATTTACTATAAATATCACACAAGATTCATGCAAACAGCGATATATCTAAGACAATGCTTTTATCTTTGCACTGCAACTAAATTTTAAAACAATGTTAATCTGTATATGTAAAAATAACTTTTGTTCAAACTTTTTACCAACACCTTGTGCAATTACTTAAAGACATCATATAGATTTACTCATTTTATTTTAAACTTTTATTTGATTCTGTTTTGATTTTGTTTTGCCACACTCAATAAACTGGTAGTAATATGCCATCCCAATTTCATGTACAACAGATAGTTGTCAGAACAAAGCCGCAATATTCATGAGCAGTGAAAGCGTGTGGTTTGATCAACCCGGCTAATGCACATACCAACTCAGGGTCTGACGTGTATATGGTAAGTGGTTCAGTTGCCTTCCTGGAACTCCAAATCAACTCTGCAACATTATTTTATCAAGCAAAACACACATTGAAATAATCCCAGTATTATAATATCTTTACTAATAGTAATTAATGTTGCCAAGCATAAACTCATCTATATAAGTGGACTGTCATAAAATTGGTTACACAAGCAAATGTGAAAGTGGTGAAAGAGTTTTAACTTATTTTATTGTAGATATGCATTACCGTGTCGATTATTATTGTTGCATCACAACAAAATTAATCCTATATAGAGCCGAAAGGTAATTTCATTTTGATTTTCCCTTTCTTGCCCAACTATTAACTAAAGCTAAACAAAATAACGTCAAATAGTATTTATTTAACACATAAAATTAACATATAGTAAATATTGTTTCCAGATATAATTAAAAGCCTTTTTAGCCGTACAATTTGCACTTAATCATCTAATTGCATATAGTAAAATAACATATTGTTCATTATGTTTCTTAAGCATGAACAAGTCATGCTTAAGAAACATAATGAACAATATGTTATTTTACTATATGCAATTAGATGATTAAGTGCAAATTGTACGGCTAAAAAGGCTTTTAATTATATCTGGAAACAATATTTACTATATGTTAATTTTATGTGTTAAATAAATACTATTTGACGTTATTTTGTTTGTCAAACATTTTACTGCCACGCAAAGTGAAAAACGTTTTTATAAAGTTAAAAGCTTCCAAATAAAGGCTCTTACCAGGGTGCCAGTATTCAGTTACTTATGGCTGTTATGGTAAGCCGGGTGAAAGGAAGGCAATTTGTTTGATAAAATCTATTTAGTGTCAGGTAGCCAATATAAAGTATTAAGCATATTTTTTCATTCGAATATTTTTTTATGTTTTCAAATGGAACACAGTCACAAAACACATATATTCTCTTCTTCAATTTTCTATTGAAAAAATTAAAAAACGTTAAATGTAGCAGTTACCTTTTAAGGAAGACATTTTAGTAATACGGTTAAAATTATATTCTTAGGCCAACAGGATTTTAGCTTTAAAGTAATAATATTAATAATAATATTTATTTCTAAAAACATATAAATTGTGTAGGCTTTTACAAAAATAAGTCTAAAGATATTGCTGATAAAATTATTCAATTGCCTTCAGTTATATTTTTCCTATAAAGAATTCAACCAATGGAAATAAAGGATTATTTATTAAAATTTATTTTATTTCAACCACTTCAATTCTGTGCATTTTTTATGTTATTTATGACCCTTCCATTCATACATTTGGGTGAATTTTCATATGTGGGGGTTCTGTGAATTTTATTTTGAACGATGAATTGTTTTCTAGTGTAATAGTTATGATTGCGAACCATACACATTTAGAAAATAAATTAAATTTTCTTACAAAGTGTTTATCCTAAAATTATGCTACGAATAGTTTTTCAGATATATTTTTTTATTCCAACAACCATGCCATTTTTGTTATAATATATCACATTAATACTGTTCAGGGAAGTTGATCCTAACCCCTTAATTAAAATACATAACAAGTAAAACTCGCTTTACAGTTGCAGTGTAAAAATATTTATTTAAATCCATAGTTTTCCATTTGATATCCAATATTACCAGGATTTATAAAACAAAGTTTAAAATACTGATCAAGATAAAATCATCGATGTAAAAGTTATTTTTAATGTTGATTTGTAAAAGTAGGGATGCGGGTTTGTATTCAGGGATCAAGAAGTGGACCTAGAGTTTTCGGCAATTACAAGCTCCATTACTCAAGTAGCGTTTAAGTAGGCTTTCTGTCCAAGGTGTGGGAGGTCGTTCACCGTCTGTAATAGGCTTTCTGTCCAAGGTGTGGGAGGTCTTTCATCGTCTGTAATAGGCTTTCTGTCCAAGGTGTGTGAGGTCGTTCATCATCTATAATAGGCTTTCTGTCCAAGGTGTGGGAGGTCGTTCATCGTCTATAATAGATTTTCTGTCCAAGGTGTGGGAGGTCGTTCATCGTCTATAATAGTCTTTCTGTCCAAGGTGTGGGAGGTCGTTCATCGTCTATAATAGGCTTTCTGTCCAAGGTGTGGGAGGTCGTTCATCGTATATAATAGTCTTTCTGTCCAATGTGTGGGAGGTCGTTCATCGTCTATAATAGTCTTTCTGTCCAAGGTGTGGGAGGTCGTTCATCGTCTATAATAGTCTTTCTTTGTCGTTTTATGGCTATATTAACCTGACATTAAATCAATATAACTAAAGCTTAAGTTGTCATTAACTTCGATTACTTATTACCAACAATGTTAAAGTTCTTACCTTATTGTATAATATTGGTTTAGAACCCAGTACTATATAATTATTAGCTGCTACAACGGAAGTTAGGTTCGATTTAACTATATGATTAGTTGTTTAGATGTTTGCCGGTGATGTGTATAGGTCATCAAATTTATCTGATAAGACTAGAACCATTTAATCTGTGTCGCGACAAGTAATATGTACATTAGTTGAAGATTCTGGCCGCTTTTTTTACAGATTACATTATATTCTATCACCATTACTTATACCACTCGTACGATAACTACAATATGCATAACCATATAATCAATAAACTAATTTGGAAAAACAAATGTTTAATCTTACTTTGTTACTAACAACAAAAACTATTCTACCTTTGAGGTAGCAAATGTCTGTATATATATATATATATATATATATATATATATATATATATATATATATATCAAGTCTGAGTGTATTTTTGTTTTTCAACTCAATAAACACTTTGAAATCTATGAAAAGGTTTTAACCGACCAAAATCTGAAAGTGGAGGTAACTAGTACATGAAAAGGCTCTCACAAACTATTTCGTGTGTGTAGGGGATTTCCAATCAGATTAAACAATGCAATTGTGTTACCCCCAATCAATACAATTGCTTAGTATTCTTTCACTCGGACTTTTATCAGAATACTGTAAACCGTTAATATTTTTCTTGGTAAACTAGTAGTTAACATATATAGTAGGCGGAAAACTATATATACCAAATTATATGACCTTCCCATTTTAACTCAGTAACCAGTTTACGGAGAGGTTTCTTTCAAATCACACAATATAAAGTCTTTAAGTTCCAAAAACGTGGTTTCCAACATTTATCAAAAATGGGTTTACTGAATTTGTTGATATCTTTTAGGTTACTTTTAAAATGTGTATATTTACAAATCTTATACTCCAGGAAGAATTTCAAATACATATTGATTAAAATGGGTTTTAAAAGTCTGGCGGTTAAGGCCTAGTTTTTTATGTCCGTAAGTGACTTATAATATAAAAGTCTCTGTAGTTAAAACTAGTAGTCAAATAAAAACAACCCCAATTATATATATATATATATATATATATATATATATATATTTAGTCCCTTAGGCAAAGTTCATCATCATGACTTACAATTAAATGTAGCGTTATATACTAATCAATAAATAAATCACTTTTAACAAGCACGGGAAACTTACTATTTTAAGTTTTCCCCTGTATGTTGCAGTCTATATAAAGTACAATGCTTGGAATAAAATAAATAAAACATCTAACAACACTAATATATACATAATAATGTGTGTTTTCCATGAAAAACAATAACAAATTTGAAAACTTACTATTCAAAAAAGTAATAGTGACACATATGGTCTCAGAACTTGTTCTAATGATTGACTAATTACTTAATTATTACCAATTAATATTTAAATAATCAATCGTTTTATAAATAAAATAAAACTTCGCCCTTCATATTGGTAATACAACACGGGGTAGAGAGAAACATCGGCAGAAGTTTTTGGATGACCAAAGCTTAATGAAAGTCTAGCTTACAACGGTAGGATAGCTTAATATCTATAAATAATTATTATAATAGTAATACCAAAGTAGTTTTTGTTTTTTTTGTGATTCGAAACAGATTTAAATGTCTCGTGTGATTGGTTATTTTTATTTCATACTATGACTAGCATCATTATGGAGTAAAATTGAAGTTTGACATCAGGGGTTTGATAATGTTAAATCTTTTAAGGATGAATTTCGAGTCACCATCGTGGAATCGACTACTGATTAACCTGATGAATTTAATAAATATCGTGAAAATAAATACTTCCATGATTTGGTAATTAAAATAAGACCTGTGCAAATTTGGCGTGACCACATACTTAATGGTCCTTTTTCTGTACATATATACATATGACCCTCGTATTTGACATACTACCGTCGGTGTAATAAGCCTTAACCTCACCATTACCTGCTTTTACAGCGGTCACTTTATTTATTTTATAAATTTGTATAGTGAAAGACTAATAGGTTATGAGTTTGGTATAACATGAAATTAACACAGTTCAAATGTGTAATTTTCAGATGGGAGCGTTCATATCGTCAAAGGCAACCCAGATGTGCGGACGGGCGAAACTTTACCTTGCAGATATGAGCAAATCATACATTGCCTCGGGCTCGGCGCCTGCAATCAAATTAGCACAACTCAGATGGATCATGCGCTCCCGAAAATATTACTGCCAGCTTTAAAACAATTTACAAGCATTCCGCATTCCATTAATGTACTTGTATATGAGTAACTTAATTCATTAGTTTAACACGAAAAGATTTCATGTTATATCCCAAGATTTGTCTAAGATCGACATAAATAAGACCGCATTCCTCTTCGTTCCAGGAATAATCGTTGTGTCATAACGAAACACGATATTGATAACATACTTTACCAGTTTTGTCGACGGAAAGTGATATATAAACACCATTCTAACAGGTAAATTTGTTTTAAAATAACCCTATAATGTACTTTTTACCAAGATTGACAAAAAGAGGAAAGCGACAACCGGCGAGTGTAAACGATGAATGTAAACACTTGTGTTGATTAAAAGCTCAAGAGTGGGGAGAGTAGCTTTGAAGCTGTCCTTTTGATAATAGGGAAGTGGTATCGTTTACCGCTTCAAAGGTGTTTTTAATTTTTTAAATTTGTTTATGTGTTAGAACCGACAGTCTAGAGTTATATGTTCACTTATATTTTTATTATTTTCAACTCAGTAGGTAGCACTCATTTTAATTATTATTTCTGCATGAATTAATAGGTTTACTATCATAAAAGTATTAAAAAAGATTTATGCTAGCCTAGATAGTATTTTCCGTTATATTTACAATTTAAAGCTTTTTAAAGAACTTTTTTATTAAAACTACACTACCGTCACTGTTTTTTTTTTAACTAAACTTAAACTTTACAACAAATACGATTTCCTTGTTTGTAGAGAAATTTTTCTTATATTTATTGCATATTACAAAAGATAAATCTTTGTGTGGTTCTTTACACACTTTAACTAAATTAGTATTAATGTATACAATTAAAAAATTCGTATGTTAGCTGTAGATTTTAAAGTGAGTGTAATAATTTTAATGTATAAAGAAAAATATAAAAATATATTTCTTGCTACAATTAATTTTCGGATTAATGGATGTTGAGTTACAGAAGAACGAGCAGTCGACTAATCGGCCTGCGCTATAATACAGTCCCAAGTGGTCTCCACTGAGATTAAGAACCATCCAGGATCCCTTTATCCTCCCGAACAAGATTAATTGTTTAATTAAATCTGAGCGGATATTATTAATAGCATTACTTAGCTTCAATGACTTAAGTGAAAAATTGTATAATACGAGATATTTTAATAATCGTAAATTATGTATAATCGTATTCTATTATTTGTATAATAGTTAATTGTTGTATATAATTTTTATAAATCGTATTATTATTTTACCATCGTATTATTAGTCTAGTGGAATTAGAATTTAAGTAAAGAAATTAAAAAGAAGTTAAAACCTGTTGGAAACCAATGTTCCTTGCGTGAAGATAAAACATTTTACATTACAGACGCGTCAAGTTTGTAGTATCGTTTATGTCTTTATTTCGTTATAAAACATATCATAACCAGAATATGCGTTTTTGCCAGTTTATCCTTCAGTGTGTGCAGGTCGTGACTTTATTTTCGTACAAACTAATTTTAAAATCTTCATAATGATCCGTTACACCATGCTATATAAAAAATCAACTGACATTGACGCAAATGACAATTAAAGTGAATTTCTTCTACCTGTTTTTTACTTTTGTTAATGCGTACTAAATTTGCGGCAGGATTCTTACTAAAACGATATATCTACTGATTACATCATTCAGGGTGTATTGTAATGGCTGGCGTATTCTGTGTCACTTGCCTTTGTTAGGAACTTATCACTGCTTTAACATTTGTCTGTCTAAGGTCCTTAGGTATTTTTTGACACTTAAGACGGATTCAGATTCTAGAACCCAATAAACCGCGAAACATTTTTTCCATATTGATGGGAAATGTGTTAATTAAAATCTTTAATTATATACATACGATTTCCAAAATGTTCGAAGGAGAACATTATATCACAACCTCAATATAAATTCATACCCACTAGTAAATCTTTCATTAAATTTGGCCTTTACAGATTTTAATACTAATAATACAAACTTTTTCATCTACAGCATGTACTTAATTGACTATTAAGAAATCAAATTAATAGGTGTTTGGCCTTTCATAACTTATTGGAACCAAACTAAAAATAATGAGCACATAATTGAACAAACTTTCTAAAACGCACGATTATATAACTTGGTGGTAGAGCAATTGAAATCTTCATCAATGGTTCAAGAGTCGTGAGGAAGTGGTTTCCAATACTTATCAATGAATGGTTCTTTGGAAGGTTCGGATATTCAATCCCGAGTAACGTCTTTGAACCTTCCGCTATAACGAGTTCTTGAACAAACGCTGTCTTATTTCCTCGTGATTATTGCAATAACTTAAAAAAACACTCTCATCTCATTTCATCTCCAAACTAAATGTAAGACAGATGGCCAATTAACTTTTGGTACAAAATTAAATTGCTGATCTTATTCCACAACTTTACATTAGCCAATGGAAATTTGTAACATCCGCTAAAAAATACGAAAAGTGAAAAATACAAATAAACTTTGGTTTATATTCTCTGGACTATGTATAATCTTTATATCCATTCCATTTTGATCTTATTTGTGCTATATTTTTACGTAGTAAAGTATATAAGCGTATTTGGGTGCTGTCAGTATTGACATACCGCGTCGAAATGAATACATAAAAATAATACATCTGTTGTTTGGGGAAATCCAAACAACAAATACATCTCTGTTTGCTCAGGCTTGGCATATCCGTTTTAGGTGGCTAAGCAATTTTTGTTGAACATCTGTTTCATCTGAAGGAAATTTTCTTTGAATAACATATTTTTATTTAAGAAAATACAAATCATAACGTTATATTTATTTTATATTTCTCCTAATAAATCTCATTTAAGTTATTTTTTATGATATCCAAGCATCATAATATACTTATATATGTTTTACCAATTGTTCACATTTGACTATCGTAAAATTGGTGCTGAACCAATTAAACAGGATGCAATAAATCACACCTAACAACACTACAACTAAGTAATAATTTTTAGTGGCCTTAGATTTAATTTAATCGTATTTAATTGTATCAAGACATGATACTACATTTAACCAATAATAGTTTAAGGAGCGGATTGTCCAAGGGGGCATTCATAATTCCCATACATAAAATTATCCTACATGACTTAAAACGTGTCAGAAAGTCATATCATTGCTGATTATTATCGTTCCATCCAGCATCGATTACTATAAATGTTAGTTTAAATTGAGTAAAAAAGTGAAAATGAGAATGAGAAAAGTAATTATCGCTCATTAGTCTGGGTACGTTTACTTTTACACATCAGTGAGACGCAGGTGAATCTCTCAAACGTCAGTTGATTTTCATATTTGCACAGATTAAGTCAGTATCTTCCTACGTAATGAGCTCATATGAGTTAAGGAGTGCTAACATATTTCCCTCTTACGAAAGTTATTCATAGAAAGTTAGGAAGTGGAAGGAATTTTCTTACACAGTTAACATAGTAAATATATATTAAATTTTAAATCAATCTCAACTCTTAATCGAAACATAAATCTATCAAAGTTATACGTCTACCAGCGATTCTGTTATTTCGCGGAATATAATATTTGGGAATATCACAACACTGTAAGCAGATTTTTTTTAGTATTTTATTTAATTTTACTCGCCTGTTTTATATTACGTCAAGTAAATAGTTTTAAAATTTAATGTTTACATAATTAAGAACAACATTTTTTGCATAAGTAGTAATGGATAGATAAAATCAATCCCATGATAATCAACGTGCTATATATCATTACCTTAAACATATCTTTAAGTTTATACTTTAGTGTAACATTACAAATAAACCTGATGGTTAATGAGGGTTAAAATAATTGTAAAAATGTTATCTCTAGTTACAACACTACTAAGTACAAAATTTCTTTTGATCCTCTAAGATGAGTCTACAATAAAATTATAAATGATATAGAAAAATATATGTTTATTATTGCTAACAAAAACTTACCTTCTAAACGACGAGACACGCTAGAGCGAGGGAGCAGAACGTCCTAGTTCCTAGGTCCGAGCGCGCTCACCGGCAACTGAAGGGTAGTTTCACCCCTTCATCCCTCCCGCTACCTCACCATCTAACCACCACCCCCTCGTTGGTGTGCTCAAACACTCGTGAACCCTCCAGCAGCCCTCGCGTTAAGGGTGGATTAGTTACTGGCGTTAATGTCGAGTGGTATTTGTCTTAAGGTTGGTTCGAATTATCCCTGTATTAGTATGGCCCGTTAAGCACCGGATAGTAAGTAATTTTGACATAGAATATTTCCCTGGAACATTTAGGATATCTAAAGCAATATTTTGAGTTTTAAAAGGGACGATTTTTTTTAGTTTGAATTATGACATCCTGATGAGGAGATGTAAATTGATGTTAGCTCTATTTCCTAAGCTTCTTCGGGATATTAAATTTCTTTATTATAAGCTGGTTATTTCCAGTATAAGTGGTGAATCAGTATAAGTGTAAATATATCTTAAGTGTTGTAAGACGTCTTTTATTACATCCCGTAAGTAATATCAACACGTAATATGCTAATAAAAAAGTTATTTCCAATATATGCGTGAATTAATCCAAGCGTGCGTAAAAAGTAGTGGTAAAGACCTTACCGCGTGGTAAGGTGGTAAGGTGCGTGGTAAAGTGGTGGTAAATCAAGGTCCTATGTTTGGTTGTATTGACACTTTAGTAACAAAATAAATATTACCTTCATCAATTTACACTGAAACCCAAAGCCACTATTACACCATACAATATTGCATTAATTCCACTTGTAATTTGTCAACATGACATGCATTTTTCATTTCACGTGACACCTCAAAATATTCACAAGAGTTAATAAATTAAAAATAAATACCATATTCACCTTCATGCCTCTATCTTTATTATTTACCTCCATTTCCACGCATGTGTCAACCAAGTATTAATAATTGTGAGGCAGGGTGTTAGTTTGATGTTGAGATCACTACTTGTTTAATAACTTCAAATATGAAAAGAGCTGGTTGAGATACATTCAACCTTTCCCATGTTGTGTAAACATCTTCCTTTATTTCTAGTTATTATTATTTTTTAATTCTGAAGAAACATCAAATAATCAATTTTAATTGCAAGGCGTTTTACTATGAAAGCTATCAGGCTTGGTGGATACCTTTATTAGTAAGAGGTCTTGTCCAGTAAAAATTAAAAGAAGAAAATTTTACAATTCAAAATTGCAATTAGCCCTTGCTCTTTAAAGAATTTTGAAATACGTAAGTCTCCAGGTGCAACATAAAAAACATTCAGTTGTTTTTTGTTTACGTTGGTCTCTAGTTTTAATACTAGTAAAAGGTTTGGGGTAAGGGTAAAAAATCCAATATCTAGGATTATTTACTAGAAGTGATGTTATTATTTTTGTATACGGTATATCTATACTGGAATATTACATATTTTAAATTATTATTATATGAAACTATTCGCCCTGAAAACTATTATAATTTACTTCTGAACAAAGACAACTTCAATTTAAATAGATCGTTTATACAATCAGAGTAATGACGACGATTCATTTCTGGCAGGGTAATAAACGTGTCCTCCTTTCAAATGGTAACTGTCTTTAGTTTTCTTGCCATTTAGTTAATGGGTTCCTTAGAAAGTAACTTTAATATTTCAGACTGATGCTAGTATAGTAATTGTATTAATGATAATTATTTAAATGGATTTGATCATTCACAAAATTTAGCATTTAATGATTATATGTAAAAAAGGATGTAAGCCTTCTATGAATCAATAGGCCAGTTTTTCTCCGGCACAAACATATAAGGCAGCACTTAGTTTGAGGAGTTAAGGCAGATTGTAACTAAAGTCTTCAAGGGTTCAAAGAAGTACACCTGAACGGAGTATAGTTTCTCAACAGCTGAAATAGTAAAAATGCGTAATGTACGTGATGCATTCTTCTCAATATGCAGGTGATTGTCAATCAGTACCTCTGATTTTGTTTTAATCAAAAAAATCGAATAATTGTAAATATTATTAAACGCACAAAAGACCGCACACTGTTTTTATGATTTTTCTAGGGGTGTAAAACACAACTTTTATATAAAGTTGTATGGCTAAATTGCTGTAAAGTTCATATAATTTATAAAATATGTTATGTACTTACTCTAAAACAAAAACAAAAAAGTATAAAATAAATGATGAAATGTAATTGCAAGGAGCATTTAAAGCCAAAATTGTGCAATTTTAAATGTATTTAAATAAAAAAATAATATATTTAATGAAAGCAAATCGATCAAGGTTTTTTATCTGTTTATGTTCCACTAAAAAATTAAAGTAGAAATAAGTGAAATAAATATGAATTTTTGCAACACTCGATGCTCTGGACAAGTTGTAAGAACTTGTGGAAGCGTGACCTGGAATATTGTCAGAGCTGTAAAAGTGACAAAAACCTCGACCCTACCATCAATTCAAACTCTGTCGGCTTCCCCTTGAAATCAGGGTTCGCGTCGCTTTACGATATACAACCGATCAATGTTACAGAATGTTCCAGTGGAGAGAAGTAATGTCTATTTCAAATACAGGGTTTTCATAAGTGAATGGTGCAGTTTTGAATGCTTATAAAACATTTACGATGTGAGGTAGAACAATATGGTTGGTACCTCTGAATTCTTCACCTCAATTAGTTTTATTAATCTGTCTTAGAAAACAGCTGATTCATTGTTGTCGGTTAAATTGTGTAATAACTTCAAATACTCGATTCTGATCCAAAAACATGTTTTCTGATCAATAGTAAGCCAAGTGTGTGCTGTTGCTGAGTGAATTAAGGTCTGCTGCTTTAGTCAAAGGGCTTTTAGGGGATTATTTAACAAAGTTCCACCTCATAGAAATGACATTACACGTTGGAGAAAACAGTTCATAGGAACTGGATCGGTACAAAAGCGGAAGACTTCTGGGAGACCGCCTGTATCAGAGTTAACAATTCAAAACGTTAGACAATCTTGTCTTAGAAGTCCAAAAAATATCTTCCACGTCGGAGTCGGAGCTTGGAATCCCAGTGACAACTCTGCATACAATTGTACATAAAAGGCAGCATTTTCATGCGTATAAAATTCAACTGTTGCATGGTATCAAACCGAATGATAAGAATAAACGTGTGGAGTATGAAACTTACATCTTAAATCAGATTGAAGAAAATTTATCATTTTTAAATTATGTGAAGTTTACAGATGAGGCAAATTTTCATGTTAATGAGTGTGTTAACAGACACAACGTTCGAATTTTGGGTTCTCAACGTCCTCATGAGATCATTGAAAAAATCCGAGACACGCCAAAAGTACGTCTGGAGTGGACTGACTAAAAACCAAGTAATTGGATCTTTTTCTTTGGCGAGAAAAGTGTTAATGGTAATGTGTACCTGGATATGCTACAACATTTTTGTTTTCCCTTAAATTTACGAGTTTGATAATGTCAATATGGTGAATTTTTAACAAGATGGAGCGCCAGCCCATTATAAGGACTTCGTTTGTGATTCGTTGAATAACAAGTTTCAACAAAGATCGAGGTGGCCCAATATCATGGCCTCCTAGAAGCCCGGATTTGACTCCATGCGATTTTTTCCTGTGGGGATAAGTGAAAAATATCGAATACTCTCAGAAGATCCCTGATGTTGCTAATTTAAAGAAAAGAATTTATCATCGGTTACAAGAGACATGCTGCATAGCGTATGAGCCGAGATCGACCATCGATTAGATGTCTGCAGAGCTATCGATGGTGGACACATTGAAATGTATCAGTATAAAACTTTTTTTAATGATGATTCTAATTAAATAAATATTTTTAATGTACTTTATACGGTTATCTTTTTATTTAATGTTAAAACTGCACCATTCATTTATGAAAACCTTGTATGACATATTATTTATCTGTATAAATAATACAGAAGTAAACTTAGCAATTATATGCATATACCGGCTAAAATGTTCCGGCTTTCCAATAAAATGATTTATTTATTTTAGTAAAAGACGTTATACGTCCAAACGAATAAGTACAATTTATATGTTAAACCTTGTATAACATATTATTTATCTGTAGTTCCAGTAAAAAACGTACTTGTAAATACTTAAAGTGAACATTTGTTACATAATGTGACATTTCGTTCTTGTTTGTATATTTTAAATTGAGTTATATTAAATTGACACAACAAAGGATAAGCAATCTAGTACTAATAGTACTGGTACTAGTGGGAATAATTCAAACTTCAACAATTCTACAGGGTAATTTTTTATGGAAACGAATGAATAAACAAGCTTTGACTTTCTCATGAAAATAACATTCACCTAGTAAACAACTGTTATTAAGAAATAAAATTGAAATTGTAGTTTTCTAAGTACATTTAATAAAATAATTCACTAATACAACCATTCAATCCATACTAGCAGGTTTCCCGCTCCCCTGAAAGGAATTTCTCAGTAATAAAGAGCAGTCATGTAAAAAATAAAAAGGTAAATAGCACAGGCACTTTATTTAGAAACGTTTCTGAAAACAAAAGTGAAACAAATGCCAAACAATATTTCTTCCATAAGAATAACATGGGAATTTCGAGGATCAGTGAGGCGGAGTCCTGATTACAAAGGGAAGATCCCTTTTAATTTGACACCTCAATTGTTAAAATCGGCTATGAAATAAAAACGTAGCTGACAACAAAAAATTATTTAGGGAGTTGAGAAGCAAATTATTAGCTTACCGAAAGAAACACTATTTGCAAATATGTATAAAATGCTTGTATATACAATTTAATTTGACTCTAAACTCCATTTTCTAGTTAAAACTACGCTTGCTTTTATTTAATTAAGTTTTCTTTTATAATAAATGAGATAATATCAATCATTAAGAAGGAAATGGTTCAAATAAACTGTGGTGAAGTTAAACTAATCCAGCGAATAGCTTGAATATTTTGTTAAATCGTCCAAGTTTTTGTAACTAAGGTATTAACGTTCTTTTTCAAGTGGGAATTACCAGCGTTGCCAGGGGTAATTACTTTCAAGTGGATCTCTCTGCAGCAATTCAAACAATTGCTCTGGAATTTTCTATCAAAGGTCGGCTTAATTACAATCAGGTAAAAAGTAATAGTACCGGAGCTTCGTGTAAAATGATTTAGTCTATATTTATTATAAACTTAGCAATTATATGTATGTACCATGCTAAAATGTTCCGGCTTTCCAATAAAATTATTAATTTATTTGAGTAAAAGACGTTTTACGTCCAAACGAATAAGTACAATTTATATTTATAAATAATATTTATAAGCGGGAGACTTGAAGAAGTATTTCTTAAAAATCGTTTTATGAATATTAAAAACAAACTATTCTTATATGACAAAATGTAATTATACTTTGTATTTCGCATTAAACAAATTAAACGAATTATTTAAACTGTTTAAGAGTAGAGTATTTTTACGTTAATGTAATGATTTATTTCGTAATCGGTCATAAACGTAACAACCACAATTGCATTTTCATTTTGTAATGACCCTATGTTTCTAAATGATTTACTTTATTAGGCCAAGAAATCATTCGTATTTAAATTCTTTTGGAAACTCGATACTTCACATTATTTCACATATATTTATAAAGACATACTATTAATTATATTTATAAACTTAGTAGATTTAAATTAACTATAACAGAGACGAATAGCAAGATACCGATCGTCACAAAAAAGTATTTGATCAACGAATTTTAAGCTAATAGCTAAGTATAGACATTTAATTGCATGTATTTAATGCGACAAACATAGTATCACATCGACAATCATTTTAAAAGTTGCAAAATTAAAATTTCAAAACAATTTTAAGGTTCCAAATCGAATTTTACTGTAGACTTCAATATAAATCTGAATATTCAAACTTTATGAGAATTGCAGATCTTCAACTGTTCCAAAAGTATGTCCACCAAACATTTTTAAGTCACCTTTGTTAGTGCTGCTTAGTTAGTGCAATTTTAGCAATAACTGATCAATTGGTCATTTTGATCTTTAAAATATTAAACAATTAACTTAAACAAAAGCATTACAGAACCTCATTAGAAGCAGTGTTTTATTTTTAAATGATGTAGGAAAGTATTTTAATAATGAGTGTAATTAATAAAACTCAACCACCGTGAGTAACTTATTGCATTGTTTCTGAACTGACATTCAGAAACGTTCCATGAATTCACCCCAACACGCTCGCATTCCATGTTCTGTAATTACTCGAAACCAAAATAAACAACGGGGAAGGACGATCTCTTTTGGAATTTTAACGGGGTCAGTCAAATTATTTTTAGATTTTTTGTTTTAAATATTTAATAATTCAAAGTTTGCCAGCAATACAACGCCTCTTTACTAAAACTCATTGTTAATTTATTTTGTCTTATTTTATTCAAGTTCAAAGTAAACTCGCAATGAATTCCTAACAATATCCAAACTTAACTATTATAAAATTTATAAAATATTAAGTTTGTATACGTTTTGTAAAGTATTTATTAACATTTATTTTATTAATTTCATTGGAAAACGCCAATTTACATTCAATACAAAAAATCTGGCTGAAAATCCACACATACAGACACAGAAAATACAATAATTACGCAGTGCATACAAATCTTAACAATACATTGGATTCACTTTACAGTTAATGGAGGCTTGATTACAAATAAAATAAAACAAAGTTTCTCTTACCAAATCAACAACGAAAACTGTTTTGATCTTATGTAATCTTTACATTTGTAATTTTTCACAGGTCATCTCTCCTTGTTTCTCTCCAGTACTTACAAAGCAGGCTAATCCGCATTTCAGCTCCTTTAGGGATTTTATTATTGTGTTTTAGATCCTCCGTCTTTGTCTTATGCTAGTAATTCACCTCTGTAACAGGTAGGTGATTTCGATTCAATCTTTCATAAATTAAAAATAGTCATACTTAAACAAGTCAAGTTTAAACTAGTTTCCTACAATAAACTCTTTTAAGTTTACTCTTGTAAACTCTTTCACAACTTTATGGTAAAATACAAACGCGATCTCGAGGTAATCAAAGCTCATGAAGTTCAGAAATGATTTAAATCAACTGCAGTCCCTAATGGTTTAATAATGAAGGATTTTTTATTTTAACATATGCATATTAAAATGATTAAGTTGCTATCTATAGTTCACACCCGTTACAATATTGTTATACACCCGGGTCAACCAAGAGTGCTCTGGTCAACCAAAAAGTTACCTTAGCCCATCTAATCAAACATTGCATGCAATCATATGGAACATCATTTAGCTATAATTTAACCGGATAAAAGATTTATTCAATGGTGCAGAATATAATTTGTTCAGTTTTATAAAATATCAGAAGTTTTAAACTTCGCTTCAGTTAAAAAGTCTGCTTTATTGGATTCAGATAAATATTTTGCATTAGTTCAGATAAATATGTTCAATTTTCTTACACTAAAGTTGTTGTCCGAAGTCCCCAAAACACCTTTGTTTTATTTCATACACCGATTTGCACTGTTATACACTAAGATTTTGTATTAATTAACGTATTTAACTTTCAACCTTGGATTAGTCCCCAAAACACCTTTGTTTTATTTCATACACCGATTTACACTGTTATACACTAAGATTTTGTATTAATTAACGTATTTAACTTCCAACCTTGCATTAGTTGCATCAATTAGATGAGTAATAAATACGCGTTTTTAGAAAGCAGCTCACTTAAAAGTCATTAGGTTTGGCTATTAGAATAATCATAACCATTCTAATAAAAATTTGTTGGTTCGAAAAATAAAATATGACACGGATATTTGGTTGGGACAACAAATTATAAATTGTTGTAAACATTTAAGAGTTATTTGTGAAGGAAAGGGACAATTAATTTGGTATAAAGCAACATTTCATTAAAATAAAGCATAAAGCAGTTTTATTAAAATTGTCTTAAATAGCCTTAATACAAGTAACGTTCAGCCACCTGAGCATCACAATATATGCCCCCCTTTAATTCTTAAGTATTAAAATATTATTGTTACCAAACATAACACTTATTAGTCAAATTCCAGTTTCCCCATGTTTTAGATGTATAAAAAATATGTTATTAAGGGAACATATTTGAAGACAAAGGTTTGAAATTCACATCCAATTTTATATAGTTTATGCACCTGTGCCGAAATGAGGAGCGGAAATCGCTCTTTGATTTCTGTACCTTATCATTTTCTTATGAAACCTTATTCCATATGACAACTACATTTTTGATTTAGACTTTAATAGAAATAAAAATTAGTATCAAGCAATTTACAGACTGGATAAAAGTTCACTTAAACTATTATTAATATCATGGTATTATTATTTTTATTATTCAACTAATTATTAACTAAGATTATTATTACTAAAACACAACATTAACATGCATATAAATTGAAGTCCTAGTTGAGGTAAAATAGATTGTACAGTGTTTTTTTGTAAGTAGAGTATTAAATTTCCTGTGCAATGGCCATGATAAAATATTGCTGCCTAGTTGTGTTTTTTTTCTTTCAAATTAGATGAACTATTTCAGACCCCTACCACTAGTCCACTAGTTGTAGACAAATCAATTCTTTAATGGTGTGACATTTTTACTTTAAATACAGTTCTAAACATACAAATACTCTATAAAGCAATATTAAAAATACCCCCGTCGCAGCAAACCTGCGTACTCAGCAAATTTCCAATGCAAAATATAAGTCTTAATACCACATAAAGCCGCATACCAAGTTTCATAAAAATATTTTCAAAAATAAGCGATATATCAAATTTGAATTATTCTCCATAACAATAACATTGGGGATGAGTACGCAGGTTTGCTGCTACAAAAACAACAAATATAGGTTTTCTTGTAAATATCAATATTACTCAACTAGGTGAAGCCACATACCAAGTTTCATCGATATAAATTCATAAATAAGCGATATATGCCATTTTGATTATTCTCCATAAGAATAACATGGGAGATGAGTACGCAGGTTTGCTGCAATAAGGAACACAAAAAATGGGTTTTCATGCAAATATCAATAGAACTCAACTTTTGAACCAACATTCAAAGTTTTATTAATTTATTTTCATAATTAAGGGATACATTACATTTTACTTATTCTCCCTAAGAATAACATGGGGGCTGAGGACGCAGGTTTGCTGCTACGGGAATTATTGGTAAAAATCGGGTTTTTGTGAAAATAACAATAGACCACAACCAGATGAAACCATATACCAAGTTTTGTTAGAATACGTTCATAAATAAGCGGGCTATATATTTTTTTTTATTCTCCATAAGAATAGCATTGGACAACGTACTGTGTTTAGCACTTTCAATATGTCTGTAACCATTTGACGTAGAGCAATGATCAAAACACCAAATTGTGCGTCTTTTTAAGTTTATTCCAATGAAAGAAACTAAAATTTGACTTTTTCAAAAATAATATGTATAAAACTCAAAAAACCCATTTTTTGGGTACAAAACCCCCCCAAAATACCCTTTTGGATAGTCCGATCTGTCTGGTTTTCGAACTTAAAGTCATAAATGCTACTTTACACGCTTATACAAAATTTCGTCAAAATCGGATTATTTTTACGAGAGTTATCGCACCCACGGACACACACATATATATATATACAGTTTCGAATGAATGGTGTTTTGGGGTCTGGGGACCTCAAAACGAAAAGTTATCATGGTCCCGTGCCTAGGTCTTACCATACCGACTACGGTAATAGCTTCTTCCCTATAGGGGAAATTCGCTAAAATACAACTCAAAGAATGTTTAATAAACTATTTTATATCAAATTAATTTAGAATGATATCTGTCTTTTAGTAGGGCTTAGAAGTTAGTATTCTCGATTGTCCTTACAGGTAGATTTATTACAGTAGTCGTAGTAACATGATTTATATTTTTTATGAACGTTTATGTACTATTTGTGGTACAGCCAGAACTTACATATATAAACGAAATTGTAAAAACTAAAAACATTCTTTATAAAAATCCTTAGATGTATTTGTAGTAAGATAATTTCAGTGTCATATCGTCTTATCAACTTTGACTACAAGTTTGAAACTTGTCTAAAGTTTATCTGTTCAACATTCCTGGTTGGCAGCGACTTAATGACAGTAGAGCTGGACAACTCACGCAACGCCACTGTGACGATACAGCTGACACAGCGAGTTGCATTCCTAGAGTCCCGTGGCCTTTTTGGCTGGCGTAATACTAGAACAATATTGTAAAACTAAGTACTGTACTAAAAATAAATACCCCCGTCACAGCAAACCTGCATACTCAGCGAATTTCCAATGGAGATATAAATGTCTTAATACTACATGAAGTCACTTACCAAGTTTCATAAAAATATATTCACAAATAAGCAATATATACAATTTTAATTACTCCCCATAAGAATAGCATTGGGGCTGAGTACGCAGGTTTGCTGCATCAAGGCAACATAAAAAATGTATTTCTATGCTAATATAAATATAACTCAACTAGGTAAAGTCGTATACCAGTTTTTATTCATCTATGATCATAATTAAGGGAGACATAACATTTAATTATTATCCACAAGAATAACATGGGCCTGAGTACGCAGGTTTGCTGCTACAAGAGCCTTTGACAAATTTTTTTTAGCAAATACCAATGCACCACAACTAGATGAAGCCGTATACCAAGTTTCATCAGTGTACGTTCATAAATAAGCGAGATATAAAATTTTTCTTTTCCTCCATAAGAATAACATTAGACAACGTACTGTGTTTAGCACTTTCAATATCTCGGTAACCAATTGACGTAGAGGAATGATCAAAATACGAAATCGTGTTTTTTCAGCTGAATCCAATGGTAAAATCTAAAATTTGACTATTTCAAAAATTATATGTAAAAAATTCAAAAAAATGTGTGGGGTACAAAACCCCCCCAAAATACCCCTTCGGATGGAGCGATCTGGCTGGTTTTCGAACCTAAAGTCATAAATGTTGCTTTACACGTTTATACCAAGTTTAATCAAAATCGGATCATTTTTACGAGAGTTATCGTGCTCACGGACACACACACACACACACACACACATATATATATATATATATATATATATATATATATACAGTTTCCAACGAATGGTGTTTTTGGGGCTGGGGATCTCAAAACAAAAAGTTATCATGGTCTCGGGCTTAAGTCTTACCATGCCATGGTACGGTAATAGCTTCTTCCCAATAGGGGAAATTCGCTAAAACAAAGTCCTCACGGAAGGACTTGATCTCAATCTGCATGTCGGTAATTCTCGAGAAAGTCCATCAAGTGTTCCAACGGCTGGACTCTTGGTAGAAGCAGATGCGTGAGAAACGGCATGCACCGAAGAAGTGGAAGTTATAAACGGTGAGTTTGGTTGTACCTCCATGATTTTATCAGCAGTGATTGCTGATGTCAGTGCTGACGCCAACCTGGCTAGCTTGGGGCTGCAATATACCTTGAACATGAGTGGGTAGACGCTGCATCCACACAGTGCTCAGGGGGTTGTCGTGTATGGTAGCAGAACCCACGAAAGATCGCGAATGTCGGAGAAACTGCGAAGGTTTTTTTTCTCCAAGTTCCTCTTCCAGCAGTAATTGTCGCACACGTCGCTCCTCTGACTCGGACAGACGGCAGGTGATCTATGTCTTTAGCGTGCTGTAAGGAGTGTCAACGGGTGGGTTCATGATCAGGTTTTCTACTTCATTTGCATAGCGCTCATCTAGGTGGGAGATACAATTTGAGAACTTTGTGTGTTCTAGAGTAATGCGATCGATTGTGAATTGTGCTTCGACCTGAGCAAACCAGAGACCTGGTTTATCCTTCCAAAAAGGTGGGAGCGTGATGCTGACACGATGCACCTCCGGTGGTGCGATCTGAGCGGCAGCTTGAGCAACTTCTTGTAGTTGTGGTTCCTGCTGCGGTGGATGTTGTTGTTGCTGCTGTTGTTGAGTCAGTTGCTGTTACAATGTCTCCATGCGTTCTTGTAGGTCGACATTCCGAAGCCTAAGGTCCTCTTCTGGCATGGAAAAACAATATTATCACGTCACCAATTGTGGGGTTTCTAAAATGAATTGCCAGATAATACCAGATAGAAGTGATGTTAATTATAACTCTAGTTGAATGTAAATATAAACAAAAGAATAATAGTAAATTGACAGCTGATCTTAGAATAAATTAAAATGTGCAGCTGGGTCACCACAAATCTATTACAATTAATCATTAGAGTGCTCATGATGTAGTTTCCCCCTATTTGCCTTGATCGTACATTGTTTTTTTTCTTAGTCACTGTTGTGAATTACCCTACACGTACTTTTAGCTTTTAAATATACCATACCGATTATATAAATCATTATCTGCCAAATTTTATCATTCGTTTGATAAGAATTTAGCTTTTTAATTCAGCTAAAATGCATTAGCGTGTAGTGTATTTAACTAACGAATGGTTTTATAAATTGTATCGTAAAGCTGTGTTTTCCATAAACCTAAATTACATGGTTTCTTAAAAAATATATACTATATTACTTTGACGAGACTTGAAAAGGATTCAGTACAGTAAAAAAAAGTATGACATGTCAACCTTTAAATATTACTTGACGACTAAAGTTTTTTTATTCTGTTAAATACTGTATAAACATTTCACGTAAACACATAACTATATAATATTTAAAAGTTAAACTCTTCTTTAAATCTATGGATTTTCGTCGCATTATATTTGTGTTGATACACCCTAACCTAGTTTTAATTTCGTAATTAGTATTTACCTAAGTTAAAACTCCTTGTATTGTTTTTCACTTTAGGGATTGATGTACTTTACAGGGTATCAAGTCTATATGTAGAGTATGAACATATTACTTACTTTACATATTGATTACTTTTTTATAAAATAAGAAATAAGTAAATAAATAAACTAATAATAATACAATCAAAGTAATAATGCAAAAATAAATTAGAATTGTATTACCCTTCAATTAATTACACTATCTAAAAACAAAACTAATAACACAGACCATATCGTTTCAAAACGCATTCCTGGTAAAATATATTTGCATTTGTTTAAGGGTTTTCACTCAGAGTTTTTTTGTTTGTTTTGAACAAGGTAATTAAGAGAGCGAATGCACTGACATCTGCCGCTCTGGGCCCATTACATTTTTCAACATCCTGCTGATTTAATAATCCATGGGCAATTTTAATATTTTGCAACATAAATATTTTTAAAATTTTTGAACAACGAAGTTAATGAATTTATTCTCTGTAACATAATGTTATTATTGTAGTTAAATTGGAAAAGTAACCGGCATAAAATATGCGATAAAATGCTATTTACTGTTTATGGTTATTGTTAAAAGAATATACTTTTATGAAAATAAAATGGGCACTTTCAAGGTAAACGGAATGGAGGTCTAACAAAAAATTATAGTCTAAATGCCTGGTTATCATGCAAGGAAGTAAATGCTTTTCATTAAAATAATCATACAACATTTGATCAGCCAGCATAATTTTAAAAAATTGTATGAAAATGTCAGCAGAAATTCTAGGAGAACTTATTTGTAATCACTCGCAATCAAAACAGTTGAATGCGTTGCATTATTTTGTGATGACCCAAATATCCTAGTTGTCAGTGAACATCTGTTTGGACTAGCTGTTACCCGCCACCGCTTTGCCCGCAATCACTACATACCGTTAGTAAGATTAATTGTTAACTGACTAATCTCACGTCGTATTCCAAGGCAGCATTTTCAAAGACGCCCAAAGTATTTTTGAAGAACCTTTGCTGCCGCTGGGCAGCACTTCCAGCAATAGCTCATCTGCGAGCTTTAGTTTTCTAACAGTTTCTGTACCACGTTTCTGTAACATTTGTATAGGCGCTGCTCTGACATTTTAGATGCTCTCAAACTGGCCTTTCGCTGAGCTTGCTCTTCACGTAGAATGTTCTGTTCTTCTGGAGTTTCTTGAGCTCTGTGACCTGTCTGCCGTAGAGCTTGTTAAGGCCTTCTAATTTCCTTTTGTGCTGAAATCTCCTGACTTCTAGCCATTTTATTCAATCATGATTTTTTCGAACTTTGAAACAAATTTGATTTACGTTTCCCCGGGATTATATTAATACCCCGTCGCAGCAAACCTGCATACTCGGAAAATTTCCAATTTGGAGATATAAAAGTCTTAATACTACATAAAGCAACTTTCATAAATTTATATTCACAAATAAGCGATATATACAATTGTAATTATTCTCCATAAGAATAACATTGTGGCAGGTTTGCTGCATCAACGAATACAAAAAATAGGTTTTTATGCTAATATCAATATCTCTGAACTATGTGAAGTCATATACCAGTTGTTATCAATTTATGTTCATAATTAAGGGAAACATAGCATTTAATTACTATCCATAAGAATAACATGGGGCTGAGTACGCAGGTTTGCTGCTACGGGAGCCTTTGCCAAACAATTATTTGTTGAGCAAATATCAATAGACCACAACCAGATGAAGCCATATACCAAGTTTCGTCAGTATATGTTCATAAATAAGCGAGATATAAAATGTTTATTTTCCTCCTTAAGAATAGCATTAGACAACGTACTGTGTTTAGCACTTTCAATATCTCGGTAACCAACTGACGTAGAGACATGATCAAAATACCAAATTGTGTGTTTTTTCAAGCTAAATCCATTGGTAAAAACTAAAATTTGACTACTTCTAAAATTATATGTAAAAAATTCAAAAACACATTTTTGGGGTAAAAACCCCCCCAAAATACCCATTCGGATGGAGCGATCTGGCTGGTCTGATCTGGCTTTACACGTTTATACCAAATTTCATCATAAACGGATCATTTTTACGAGAGTTATCGTGCTCACGGACATACACACACACACACACACACACACACACACACACATACATTTTTGAACGAATGGTATATATATCATGGTCCTGGGGGCCTAGGTCTTAACATGCCGACTACGGTAATAGCTTCTTCCCTATAGGGGCAATTTGCTAAATCAGGTACATTTGAGGTTAAACGTGCAACAAAGGTGTAAACCAAAATATACACAAATAAATAAACTCAAAATCTTGTTGAAAATCTCAAGTGCAGAACACCTGCTTTAGTTATATTCTGATCCAGTAAATGTTACGCCCATAACATTAACATGGGAGGTTTAGAGGCCACTGGAGCAAAGTCCTGAATAATTTTTAATAAATAAAAAATCAGTCCTACAGTTCAATCAGTTCAGAAGTTGGAGCGTGATGAGCCACAAACAAACAAACTCACAAAGTTTTACCTTTACAATATTATAGTATAATGGCCATCATATTTAATTGACCTTTTACCATGAAATTTACATTCAAATTTTAAATTTAAATTAGGAGAAGCCCTAAAAGTTAATGTATATTTAAATGCGTAATGGCATATCTTGAAATGAATAACTATTATAATTATCATTGAATCGATCTGATACAACCGCCTGACGGAATTCCTTATGTTTTGATATGTTTAGACGTGTGATTAAATGACGTTTGTTCTATAGGCTATAATTTATGTTTGACTTTAAGACCACCCATGATCATACTTCAATACGTGTCTTCAATACGTGTTTTGTCTAAAATGTAACATTTGGTTTTACAAGAGCTGATCCTGACACCACTGTTAATATGGCAAATAGTTTGATACAAACAAATGGTTCTTTCTGATTAAAAAAATATGTTATTGAGTTACGCAATATTTAAACGAATGCAGTAACGGAAAATTTGTAAGCACACATTAATTGGAGTGATTGAAAAGAATAATGTATTTGAAACAAACCGGCAGTGCAGCAGTAATCACTAGAGAAATATTCAGAAATGCAGATAAAATATTAGGTGGTCAAATAAATAAGAACATAGCTACACTAAGTAAATACATTTGGCCACGATTCCCTACAACGTCATATAATATAATTAATTTCAACTTTTATAATCAACTTACAATCAACTTTATAATCAACTTTTTTACACCATTAGCACAAACATTCTACATGGTTTCAAATTTTTGAGATCCTTTAAACCTCTTTTATATATTTTAAGACACCAGCTGCTATCATACGCGGTTTCACCCGGGAATAAACATTGTAGCGTAAGCTGCATTCTGTGGTTAACCCATGAAACTACTACGAATTATGATTAGCTGTTTGAATTTCCTTAGTGGTTACCTACGTGATGAAAAAAGTATACGTGCCAAATTGTGTGATCGTAAGTGTAGAAGTTTGGCCTGGGAGATAATTATCTTTGTTATTCTATAAGAATAACACTAGATTGGAACTTTGCCTCCCCGTAGGGTCGAGCCCTAAGGGAATTTCTTAAAATAATTTCTTAGTGGTTACCTCCGTTATAGCAAGAGTATACGTGCTAAACTCCGTGGCTGTAGGTGTAGAGGTTTGTCCTGGGGGATGATCGCTTTCTCGAAGTTATATATGTAGATTATAAAACGGGCCTAACTGTCTATCTATGTTAAAAAAGTAGTTTCAGATTTTTTTTGGAAATTATTTACTAATAAAACTAATATTTTGTATACTCGTTTGGCATACCAATCAAAAACCCTAACTCTCAGGATGTGAATAAGTCTAACGTCTAGTTGTACCTTTTGTGTTTAAAAAACATCCTCCTTCAGTGCTCCTCTTCATGCTTTATGCTTATAAAGCTTTTGAAGTTATAAAGTTTATATTATGAGACAGTATAAATCAAGGGATTTAAACATTTAATTGTTGTTTATAGCAAACACAGCATTACATCTGGCAAAACTGTGTCAGTCATAAGGCAAATGTAATGACTCTTGTAATCGTAACGCATTATGAACTAATAGACCCTAAACTGTGTACTACCATAAGAAAACTATAAAGTTATATTACAATTTTAACTTTACCACAGTAAAAAAAGAATTAGGCACGTTAATAAATAAAATTTCCAATAAGTTATGCTTCTATACATGTATAATATATAGTAGAGACAAATGAAACATAAAAAAGGTCTTTAGTTATAATATAGCCAACAATATTTTGATACTTAACGAAAAACCAATAAATACTCTGTAACGAATTAGCATCAACGTATTATGGCCCCGCAAAACACTTCTGGCATTTTAATTTTAACAGAAAACAAACATACTGCTATAAAAACTAACGACAGAAATTACCCAGTGCCATAAGCCTGGGAGAAAATGAAATATTTTCCAGTTAATTCCGGTGTTATACTCACCATTCCTAGTGTTCCAAAACCTTTGAAGGTTTCCTCAATTATGCAATTTCAACTGTACGAAACTCTGGATCTAAGAAAATAATTTTGGTCGGAAGGAGCTTGAATTATTATATAGATATAAATAAAAATACTACGAGTAATTTAAACAATTTAAAGAATCTTAAATAAGAATCAATTGTTTTAAATTGTTTTATCATTTATCTTATCAATCTGTTTTATTCCCATTAAATATTTCGTATCTTCAGAATTTAATTAAGAACAATTTTATATATTATTTGTTGTTGATATTTTACACATTTAAAGAAGTGTATTGCAATAAATACTAGTATCTGAATTTCAATCACAGAAATCGATTGCAGAATATTCCAATTAACATGCGTATCAACAAGGTAAATAAAAATTTAAATTCTTAATCTCGCATGTTCAACAACGTAAACATCTGGTTTTACATAACAAGATGTGTCAAGTACAAATCGCAGTTTAATATAATATCATATTAAAATATAATTTATCAGTAAATACACGTATTATTTCAGTTAAATTTCGATAAAATTAGATGGTTTCGGGAAAATCTTAAAACCAGAAATTTTAAACTATTAAGGCTTAAACACGTCTGAGCCCGAATTCCCCGGGTCATTCACCTCATTATTTTGTTAGTATCTTAAAGTATTACAAACCAAAAAAGGTGTATACAAAATTAAGATATTCATACTACTTAGTTTCTGCAATTTAAAGTAATATTTATCGTACAATTTGCTGAATGAAAACCCCTCTGAAGATATTGTGGCAGTGGTTCTGCTTACTAAATTTAATGAAAATCAGGCAATCGGTGTACACGCTCAGTTTACACAAATCAACATATAGAGAGTTGGACAGACACTTATAACAAGTATCTTTCGAAAAAAAATTGTCCGGTAGTATCAAAAGTATGTTTTCCACCGAAGTACACATTAGATTTGTATATAAAAATTATTATTTTCAAAACCATGTAAGACATACAAAACAACACGTGAGGTATATCATACTCATTAATCATCATTAATCAATAATCATCAATAATCATTATACTGGTTATTTCATCTTGACTTTATGTAAAGTGAAATAACCAGTATAATGATTAATTTTTTTAACAACTAAACTGTTAATACTGTTTCGTTTCATTTGTCAGCTCGGCTATGCAGGTCAATGAACATAAGTTACAGTTACTAACACACCACTGCCGTCATTAAATAAAGTTATCGGTGCGCAAATGAGGGAGTTTAAATAAATCTTCACATAAATTTTCACATGAATTAAATTAATTTGTAATACTCGCTAAATCAATGGATCCGTTCAATGGTGGGAACCTTTCCGACAGTTGTCATTTGGTTCAATTTTCCCTAACTTAATCAGAATTAAAAATATATATTTAAATTAAAATATTTAAAATCATTTTATTGACAGAATACGCGTATTTTTTTAAACAGTCTGTATGGTGACAATTCGGATATTTTAGTCATAGTGTCATCTAAAATTATTTCTGACCTCTCAAAGAAAATCAAATTTAAAACAGATTACAATGAATGAAAACATAAGCTAAGAGTAGCAAAATATCTATCCCATTGTTTTAATCGTGCATAACACTACTTATGTTAAATGTATTGTTATATTTTTATAATACCATATTTTGTTAACAATTAGGATTCTTTGCTAAATTGTCAGAGTCTCAAGTATAAAGGAAGGGTTCCTCTTATAGTTTGTGTAGATATAAAAACCTGCTTTAATTGGAAACTATTTTCCCCTTTCTCTGCCCTAACTCGGGATCCTAACATCCGTAATATTATTACATTAACTAATTTTATAGATTAAACTTTCAGAAAAAATTGATTTCGTAGTAGTTTTTTTCTCAAATCTCAATTCCTATTATTTCAAAATCTCCTTAATAAAGTCTAAAATCTCAGCATAACGTGATGTCAAGTTTAGACTTCTTCAGTTCTCATTTGCTTCGGCTCTGTTGTATCTTAATCTTCCTTTTCATTTTATGTTACATTTTTCAAAGAGTATTATAAATCATTGTATTATTAATTGTTTTTATGAAGAGGTATTATAGTTTACATTTTGATCAGTAGAATGTCTGTCTAAAGGTTCTGTTCATGCGGATTTTACAAGGTTAATTTTCATATTTATTTGTGTTTTTCTTTTGGCTTTTTTAAAATTGTATTTATGACCGTCGTTGTTGCAAGAGACAAGATTTCGTTGTTGTACAAGAGACAAAGTTTCTGTGACTTTAATTAAAGCTTCCAAAGATTCATTGATTTTGTTAACCTACTTTTAATTAACTCAGTGGCACGTTTATAAGTCCTAAATTTTATAGCGTTTTATTTACCCATGATGAATTAAAATTATAAAACAGAGAGCCAATAACACGATACAAGGAATATACAATATAAGATAAAAAAGTTAACATACGTAATAATGTTTATAACGTAAGAGATTAAAAAGACGAGAACAATATTTTTTGTATAAAACTGAGAAATATAAACAAAATAACGTTGAAAAGTATATTTTTTTCAAGTCTGGTAATATGCCTATGAGTTTACAAAATACAACTGAATTATGTAATTAAAAAATGTTAACAATACAAAAGAAAAATTTATTTTAATTATTCAATTAAATGCAGTACAGAGCAAAATAGTTTCGGACAGAGAGAGAATACACAACGGATGGAGCGCCGCGACAATCGATCATCTGATCTACTCAACTCGGATATATTTTGGGCTCCCGTCAGGTGAGCGACAGAGAGGACAGCGGGCTGTGACGTCAGCCGTAGTATGAGTACGCGTAACGTAACTGCAAGAGTGGTGGGGATGAGCAAATCACGCGAGATGACGTATTTCTGTCATATCCCCCTCCTACCCAAGGACGCTAAACATGGTCCTTAACATGGTCCCCTCCATCTTGAGGGGAGGACGCAAAACAGACGCTACCACCACGAGGAGTATTTGTGCCAAATACCACGAGGAAAACATGGCGGATTTTCGCACAATGTTCACAAAATTATATTTTCAAACTCTACAGCACGTTTTAATAAATCCGGCCTGGAGGACTAAATATTGAGGCAAAGGAGCGTTTTACGAATTACAAATTAATTTAAATTTAATACAAAATAAATGTTTTTTCTTTATGGACTGTATGAATAAGAGAGGATGGATTTATTTGCAGCCTGATTGGAAAATCTGGCTCTTACTTCACAAACAATAATATAATAAATATAATACTTTTCACACAACATGGATATTGTCACTCATCCATGGAGAGTAAAGCGACGTGGTTTGAATCAGCAGCGACAGCGGCAGCGCGTCACCACTATCACCATAGGAGGCAGCAGGTAAGGACTGAGGTCCACTAGATTTATTGATACTAATTGGGAGTTATTTCTCACTGCACTGAGTTCTTGAGGACGAAGCGCTCTTGAAAATACGCGGATGCCGGCTTAACGCAACGCAACGAGAGTTTGTCCAACCGCCACTTAACCGCGAACACGAGTTACCCGCACTGAACAGAAGAGCTGAGGAATAGAGTCACAATTCTAAAAATATACAGAGATAGTACATAACACAACACCTGAGACAAAATACAAATTTTAAAGTGAGAGAGAGATAATAAAAGAAATAACTCCATTGACTATACACACTTCGTGGTGTGTATAGAATGATAACACCCAATGGTGAAAATGAGGTGGGCCGAGAATAGAGAAACATACCCGACCGAGAGTTTATGACGCCAAAAACTCAACCGTCTTTTCTGTTGGTGATAACAACGGAAGACGCTCTGTACTCGGAGGATCACGGGAGTTTTTGATCCAGATCGTTATTTATGCGGTTTAATCAGCCGACCAATGGAAATCAAATTGGTTCCACCTCTCTGTCCGAGAATTTAAATTCAAATAAAATAGAACAATATTTACAAATTGTAACAGACAAATATTTAGTAATGAATAATAAATATGTTTACATTAAATACTAAACAAGTAGGTTTTATCCATTTCTCATGGCCAGGCATTTAAAAATATGTTATTTTATAACCACTTGTCATTTTTATCCCATTTATTTATACGTTGAATAACTTGTGCAATTTATTTTTATGTAAGGATGCAAACCAATTACGATACCACAGTATAAAACAATAAATTCAAACTAAAATAATTTTTACATATTTTTAAATTTCTCTACACTTAATTAATATTTCTAAAGTTTTCATTATCATTGTTTCAATGTTCTTAAAAAAGAATAATAGTTAAAATTATAAATAAACTAAATAAACAGTCACAGTGTAACTGCAGTATATCAACGCCAGTTTCCAAACAAATGTACTGGAAATAATGGCGTCAAAGCCATGTGTTGCACTGTCAAGCTGATTTGTTTTGGAATGAACGTTTAGCCAGTAAAAACATATATTATGTTTATTTGTAAATTCTATTATTGCTATTCATTCTGGCTCTTTTATTTGATCATTACTATCCTTAGTTAAAGGCGTACTTAATGGAGCGTTTTGCTATACTGAACACAACGTTGATTTACACTTTGTTGAAATAATTTTTACTTTTAAAATATAGGTACTGCATCGGTAGCATTTCCCCCCGAATATAACGTGTCTAGTTTATTAACCTAAATAAACAGAAAGTACTTGCATCTTATATTTAGACTCAATGTAGAGAACATCTTGGGGTACTTAAAATGAATCATGTTCGTAAGATCAGTTTTTTTTAATCGTTCATCGATTATAGTTTCTCGAAGAAATTGAGTTTTATCAATCACAGTGTTCAAAAGTAGGGAGATAACCGTTTTCAGCAACAAAAAAGTCCAACTTTTGACAACTAAATTTAAGTTTTCTCGTTATTTATCAATCAATCTTTACGTATGAGTCACCGTTTAATTTTGTTTATAATTTCTAAATATTTGGTATCCTAAAATCTATTAATGAAATCTGCATTTTATTAGATATTTAAAAACTTTGAACTGCCACCATCTTGAAACAAAAAGTTGTATCAAAACAAAATGTTATGAAATTTGTCAACTGCCTACAGTAACACTCGTACTAATTTTAATGATTTTATCTTAAACCACTTCAAATATATTATGGTTTTTGTAAAAAATACATAAAAACCGACAGGCGGAAAACAGGACGAGATAGGACACATTTTATACTACATTATTTGTTTGTGTTGACCTGCTGAATAACATTGTTAAGTTTTTCAAATGGTTGCAAAACACCTTGTATGTTAATGTATTGTGAGTATAGGTTACAGCTTTATTGTGAATTTTGAATAATTAAGGAGTTCTATTTCATATAATAAACTAGGTCTAAAGTGTCTCAAAGTTAAAATTGAGTTTTATTGATTAAATACTCACTTTGTACGTTATTAACAAAGGTTTAAGCAATGTATTTCTTTAGTTGTTTTTTCCCCTGACAAAGCACTGTTTAACTATCCTACCTACTTAATTATGACGTTGTTTTTACTCACCCATCAAATAACTCTTAATCATAAAGATTTTAAAACTGAGGAAGAAACTCTTTATAATAGAGACGAAGCAATTAATGTGCATATTGTGTTGATTAAATAAAGAAGTTTATTATTTTTCCATGATGTAAATTGAGGACTGCAGGTCATAGGGCGCATAAATAAAAGATACAAGAATAATTAAACCATCTGAGGCTGCGAAGTGGAAACCCCTTTCTCTTGTAATGTAATCAACGCCAAGGTAGCTGTTCTTCTATCTGGGTCATTATTTTTTACATCTGTTGAAGAAGGAACCACAATCATAGTATCAAAATCAAAAGTTAACGTATTTAGTTATCCACTGTAAATAAGAAAATATAATACACATTAATCTTTGACTACCCTTTTATGTGTTTAAAAATAATTTAAACAAATAATGTGATGGAAAAAATAATAAAAACTGATAAAGGGAGACTGAAAAATAAGACTGATTACATTTTAGCGAATTTCCCCTATAGGGAAGAAGCTATTACCGTAGTCGGCATGGTAAGACCTAGGCCCGGGACCATGATAACTTTTCGTTTTGAGGTCCCCATACCCCAAAAACACCATTCGTTCGAAACTGTATATATATATATATATATATATATATATATATATATATATATATATAAATGTGTGTGTGTGTGTCCGTGGGTGCGATAACTCTCGCAAAAATAATCCGATTTTGACGAAATTTGGTATAAGCGTGTAAAGCAGCATTTATGACTTTAAGTTCGAAAACCAGACGGATCGGACTATCTGAAGGAGTATTTTGGGGGGGTTTTGTACCCCAAAAATGGCTTTTTTGAGTTTTCTACATATAACTATTGAAAAAGTGAAATTTTAATTCCTTCCATTAGAATTAGCTTAAAAAGACACACAATTTGGTGTTTTGACCATTGCTCTACGTCAAATGGTTACAGAGATATTGAAAGTGCTAAACACAGTACGTTGTCCAATGCTATTCTTATGGAGAATAAGAAAAAAATTATAGCTCGCTTATTTATGAACGTATTATAACAAAACTTGGTATATGGTTTCATCTGGTTGTGGTCTATTGTTATTTTCACAAAAAACCCGATTTTTACCAATAATTCCCGTAGCAGCAAACCTGCGTCCTCAGCCCCCATGTTATTCTTATGGAGAATAAGTAACATGTAATGTATCCCTTAATTATGAACATAAATTAATAAAACTTGGAATGTTGGTTCATCTAGTTGAGTTCTATTGATATTTGCATAAAAACCCATTTTTTGTGTTCCTTATTGCAGCAAACCTGCGTACTCATCTCCCATGTTATTCTTATGGAGAATAATAAAAATGGCATACATCGTTTATTTATGAATTTATATTGATGAAACTTGGTATGTGGCTTCACCTAGTTGAGTAATATTGATATTTACAAGAAACCCTATATTTATTGTTTTTTGTAGCAGCAAACCTGCGTACTCATCCCCAATGTTATTGTTATGGAGAATAATTCAAATTAGATATATATAGTTTATTTTTGAATATATTTTTATGAAACTTGGTATGCGGCTTTATGTAGTATTAAGACTTATATTTTGCATTGGAAATTCGCTGAATACGCAGGTTTGCTGCGACGGTGGTATTTATTTCTCCGTGGGTATAGCGTGAGTCAACAAGGTGGAATATATTTTTTTAACTTTCAGACTTAAACTTCTCTACGTTTATGATTTGTAAAAGTATAAACTCATTTAATAATATATTGTGCTTTGTTGACAGTATTGGCAGAGCACAATATGTAGTAGTTAATACTAGAAGTTTTGGTTAAGAAAAGAAATTATATAATAAAGTATTATTAACATGTGATAAAAGTTTATTCTTCGTAATACTTTTAACACTTAATATGTTAACCAAGTTATGCAATTTTTAATCAGTTTAAAAAAAATAATCATCAGAAAATAAATTTGTATTGAAAACTCTTTAAATGTGTACAGTCCATTATTTATTATATAATTAAACATATAACAAATAACAATATTAAAAAACTCTAATCTGGCAAAATGAAAAGTTGTAAACTAAATAATTGTAATTTATAATTCAAGCTGTAATAATAACAAAAGTATATACAATTCTAAGTGGTACTCAAACTGTTGTATATGGCAGTCATTTTCATAATCGCTTAGGGAGAACATGACGTTACGTTGATCGTTGTAACAACAATAACCGGCCATTGTCAGAGCTGGAGACAAACGTTGTGGAAATAATTGTGTCAATTATGCGGGACCTTAATGTCGAATGTTGCGGCTGATTCACTTTTTATACGCAAACAAAACTATAGTTTCTTTACAAACTACTTTTACTTGAAAACTTAAGTAAGGGGAAGGGTTTCTTACCATGAAGACTTTAATAATTTTGCAATACCTACTGTTATACGTGTAGTGGTTTCAGCTTTACATCGATTTAATAACAGTTTAAGCACGAATTAACTAATTTTATTTATATTTTTAGTTGAAATTGCGGTTATGTATCAACGTGGTACATTATAAGGTAGGAATGTTTATACTTTAGTGATTTGAACTGTAATTACATACTTATGTAATTTTCAGTTATGCAAAACAATTTTTAAAATTTCTAAATATGGAGTTTCTAAACTTGACTGTGTGTATTTGAGTAATTTAACATTCATTTTGTAGAGTTTAATTACAGTGTATATATCCTCCTGTCTGAAAACCAGAAGTTAATTCCTCAAAAACAATTATCTAATACAAAGCTTTCTCATACAAAGGGGTGGGCAGAACTGGGTTAACAGTAAAATCTTTCGTTCCATTATTTGGGCTGCTATTATTATCATAGACACAATTGAATTGGATCTATTTGAGGATTTATGGTCACAGTTTGATGAGGAGTTTCTGGTAATAAATCTAGGAAAATATCAAACTTGGTGATTATTAATGTAAATTAAGACTGTAAATAGCACATTTTAATTTCACTTGGTAGAGAACGGGAACCTTATACGGGTTCACTATTCGAAAAACTCTTCATCATTTAGATTTTGTTCCAAATGGTACATGTATGTAATATTCGCTTTTAGTAAATTACTTACCTACATTAAATTTTGGTCTCAAACCATGAATCATGTCATGAGTAGGGCCATATTAAGATAAACTCATAACCCACTGAAGACTTGAAGCGATTTTAATGGGGTTAAATTACATCAATGAACATTTACTCACGTAAATATATGTTCGTATTAAGTGTCTTGTGATATACGGTTTTAGTGAAGGTTTGAGCACGCAGATAGCACTATTTGAATTCATTAATAGAGTACATAGTGGGGTTAACAATGGAAAGAGAGTTAGCGGACTATTTCTAGATATAACTAAAGCTTTTGATACCGACAACCACGGTATTTTGAGAAGAAAGTGTTTAACAGGGAGTTGCATATGACTGTTTTCAAAGCTATTTAACTGGAAGGCGACAATGCGTCAAGCATATGATTCATTGAGTAAACTTTTGGGGTAAAATTGTCATGGGGTGCCAAACTTAAATTATTTTATGTGTACTTACTGTGTATATATTATTGACGTTTTTTGTAATTATTGGAATCACTGATCTCAGCCCAACTGACCTAAGTATCCATGTATGTTCTGGTATTGTAAACATTTAAATGTATTCTGTTTGGAAAATAAAGATTATTATTATTATTACATTTAAATGGAAATCACAATCAGTAACAGTATACACTCTGTTAGACACTTCATAAACAGGTAAGATCATAAGTTTGGGTTAAATAAAGAAAGGTGTATATATATATATATATATATAAAACTTTATTTCTGTTCATTATTAACAATCAAGCAATTTTCAAAAACGTTTAAATTGATAATCATAAACCGTATGGTTAAATATAAGAAAATAATTTATTGAATGTTGACTTGCTTAAAAAATTCGAAAATGGGTTTTAAAATTTAGTTAAATAATTGTTCTTACTAATGTCAAAATTATGGGTGTAAAACGTTTTGATATTAACTTTGAAAATACTAATAAACTTGGGATGTTCATTAACTGTGTGGTTCATAAATGAAACTTTAAGCCTGTGTAGTATTAGTAGGTGGTTTTTCCTATGGTTGACAATATAAAAGTAAAATTTATTTCTACTTTTTTTACAAATACATTTTAAATAAATAAACTACATTGTAGTTGTACACATAATTATAAGGTTATTTGTTACCTGCATTTATATAAAGATAGTAAAACAACTAAGAAAATCCTAAAACAAAATTAACTTTCGGTATATGTTAGAACTGTGATAGTGAAAGATAAATGGGTAGTAAGGTAACACAGTCAATGAGCCACATTACCTCGACGGCCAAGATTTTATGACGTTAAATCTCCTCCATTTGAGATATCGTGACGTCGCGTGGTAGTTTTTGTTACCTGTAATATAAACTGTATCGTTTAGCCTTGCTGACGTTGCTTCCGTAAGAGTGTTATTTGTCTTTGTTAAATAAACTATTAACTCCAAACATCGGTTTGTAGGCTAAGAATTTACATATTTTCTTATCTGTATACTTTCGTTCCTGGCCTGACTCTCAACTCAAAATACAGCTTCGGACATGATAATGCCAAAACCTTACTGTGAAGTAAAGTGGGCAGAAAATTATTACGCTTTTTTTCAGCCATTCAAGCTATTTATAGATAATTCTGTAATTATTTACTGAATCATAAAGGAATTAATCTCAAAACAATAACCTTTCACCAAGTTTTATTTCAGATTTGATTGTTATAACTTTTCACAGCATTTTCAAAACTAATATCATTATGCATGTGTTTTCTGTGTTGTTCAACCATGTTTGTTATGAATTTAAAAAAATAAAAATCTAGACTACACGCTGAGATGTCGCTGTAAGAGTAAAAACTCGCAGACAACGTAGAGCAGTGAAGAAACAACCCTGTACTCAACAATGAGACTGTTAACAAAAGCAACCTCTTGCACCTTAGCTTGTTGTGTTTTGAGTCATTCGCAAGTCACGCAGTGTTTGTGTTTTTGCCCAGAGGGATAAAGAACTTGACACAGTATTTTTTGCTAATCGTACATTAATTTCCAATTTAATAGTAACATTGAATCAATTATTTCTAAAATGTATTGGCACAGTAAACAGTACAGTGTTGTGACATTATTATCATTATTGTTACAGTATTGTAATTGAACACCCGAATATAAACCAATATTGTTACCTAAAGTAAACTGAATATCACAGTGAGCGACATTGGATCATCTACGTCGTTAGTTTTTACAATCGGATTTGAACAGTCAGTTTTATTGGCCATATTTTTTCTGGTGCAGTAAAAGTTTACTGCTTATGCAATGAAACCGTCAATATACGCTTGCAAACCGTTTCATTATGGAAGGGAGGTTTAGTAACTTTAATACTGTTTTGTAATGTGCAGGTAACAAATAACAGTAATTAAACTTAAATTAAGTTTGGTAATGAACTGGCTTGATTAAACAACTACACTACTACATCCTTTATAAATAGCTAACTATACATACGGCTGTATTTGAGAAATAAATTAAATATTTCCCACATACCTTTATAAAAGTGTGATGTGAACCATCATCATCATCATCATCATTGTTGCGGATTAGGAAACCCCAGCATAGCTGCTAGTCACATCTTCTACAAGCAGGAATACCAGAAATATAGGATATAACAGGAAAGGAAAGGGTGGGATGGGACGGCAGCCAAATCGACCCTTCAGAGGGCCAACTCCCGTGCACCTGTGGCAGCTGGGATGAGGCTCTCAAACAGGGGACCCATATTCTGCCCTCCAACTGGTCAACTCAACTGACAGGGTATCCATGTACAACAGCTAGGGACCATCCATTCTCAGGTTGGTAGGTTGGGGACCAAACCCGGAGATTCTGTCCCTAGCCGCTGCAAATGGAGGGACCAAAGGTGAAAGGAAAGTTTGTCATAATGGACAGCCAAAAGACTTCATATGTAATGACAACTTCATTTGCTGTACCCAATTTCAGCCTCAAAATTGGTATAGACCAGTTTTAAGGTAGTCCTGAGACGATGTGAACCTTAAATATGCTTTGATTTATTTTGATCAAAGAGAACAAATTTAAATAAATGTAGTTTTGAAAATATTTTTATTATTTTTAATTTAGAATACAAATATTCTGTTTGTGTCTAAACTTTTAGGTAACAAATGAATTAAACACTAAACAGCAATTTTAATTTATTTTGTCAACACATTATCCAAATTATTTTAAACTATTCGGCGTCTGGCTTATTTATCTTTCTAAATATATAGCCTAATACAGGAAGAGAATATAAAAAAGTTTGAACTTTGTACTTACTATTTCTGTTTTAATATTAAAGAATTTATAACCACTGCAATTATTTAGCATACAAAATAATGTAACTTGATTAATAAAACATGTTAACATTGGGAACTATTTAAAAACTTATATTGTATTCTAGGCCATAAAAGTATTTGTGCCATTTGTTTATTTCTCTCAGCGAATAGCGTAAGCTTACTTTGCTTTCAACTGTTTGTAAAAGAGCGTAACTTTTTTCCAAAACTAAATGGACTAAGGCTTATTAATCTACATTTGGTTGAAATAGCTTAAAACATATAAATTATAAAGTTTATTTCAATATAGATAACAAATATTGTTGGTAATACAGGTTATCCAAAAAGTCCTTGAGCCAAAGTGACGTCACGTTATTATATGTGACGTAATGGAGATGACATGACGTCATCAACTCTCGGCCATCGAGGTAATGTGGCTCATCAACTGTGTTCCCTTTTTAGAGGTGCTACCTCCCTTTTGATATTGCAAAGAAAATTCTTAACCCTTAAATCTAGTTAACAGTTTAATATCTAGTAACCCTTTAATCACGTCTTTTTATCTTCACCTACTTATATCACATCAGTAACACCAGTCTAAAAATATACTGATGAATTTTTTTAGTTGGTTATAATTGTATCTTAAATAATCTATTTTACTTTAAGATTTCAAAAGTGTGTGGAAAAGGTGAAAATGAATTCTGAATAATCTTCTTGAATTGCTTCATAATTTGTATGTCATTCAAATACTTAAATCTTCTTCATCTAGACGTTAAATTTATTTTATTTTAACTATCGATTTGAACACATCTAATTCATCATAGAGTTGCAATTCAATCAGATTAATTTCCGACATTACTTAAAACAAGTTCGTGTTTCAGAATCAATTCCAATTAACCTTTTTGATTTATTTGACAACAGTTATTTAAACCTGCCTTAGGCGTCATCACAGATGCACTGAAATGTAGTCAAATTATTTGACTTATGTATATATGTGTTTCATTTAGAATCATGAAACCTAACAAATTTATGTTGTGAAGTTTGTTCAGTGATTTGTAAAAACCTACAGATAAATATTCTCAAACTAAACTGATTCAGTTTGAATGTTTTGAAACTATAACAATCAGTTAAATTATATACTTAACAGCTGTTTACACATTAACGAAAGTAGCAGCACAGCAAGCACAGATTTTACATACCTTATACAAATGAACATCGCAGTATAAAAATACTTGATTAGGAATATTGTTACGTCAGAAATATGCGGATCACATTAGTACAATCCTTCTAGTCAATATACAAAATCTCATCCAATATTTTAAATTTTACAAAATATCGATCGATAAGTATCCTTGTTAAAAAAAATTGAACTTTAAATAAAATCCAGTTGTTAATTTATTTATGTAGGTGTAAGGAGAGAGTTTGAGGTGCAAAGGGCAGTGTATTGAATGTATACACTGCATACATTCAATATTCGGCTGAATATATATATATTTATATTTTTCAAAGGTAAGAACCAATACAGTTACAGTTCTTCAATACATGGTAGCATCACTTGAACAAAAGGTATAAATTACAATCATCATTATTGAACATTTCCCTTTCGTCGGCAATGAATATCATATTTTTTAGGTTGTTATGAATTTGGTTTCACACTCCCACACTCATTCAGTGATACATGTAGCTCCACAATGTATTACTCCTTTAAATCTATAAGGCTAGACATTTTTCACTAAAATTCCTTGTAGGAAATTCCAGGCTGACGGCGAGATAATGTGCGGCGTCCACCCAACCAGAACCTCAGCAACAATACAGCTGACAACAATTGGCTGCATTCCTAGAATGGTTCGACCTCTACCGTAACTCTTGGCAAGGTTTGTGGGCCTCCCTTAACTCTTATCTACGGTGTACACGATAACTGGTGTATTACGTTCAAGGTTATCTGGAGGATTTAAAAATAATAATAATATAAACAATTTATAAAATAAATCTTATCTAGAAAAGATTAAAAATCAGTCAAGTAAGATGAAAATGTGTACTATACAGTATTCTAGATTACGTCTTTATCTATATTGTCTCTTAAAAGTGGTAATCATGAAATTTTTAGTCCACTTGTAAGGAATACAAAATCAATAGTGTCTTAAAATCACTAAAACCGTATAATTAGGGTCGGTTATTAGTGAATTTCCTTTCGGAAAGTGAACTATTAGCATGACCCGCATAGTGAAACTTAAGCCCGGGACCACCATAGAAGTTCCTAGCGTGACCCCTGAACACGTTTTTGGGGGTCGTTAAAAATTATATATAAATATATATGTGTGTGTGTGTGTGTGTGTGTGTGTGTGTGTGGATATTCCTTTCTGTAAATCAGTTGGACAAAACCTCCTTGGGCAAAACAATCGGAAAACTCTAACCTCCTTTTTTGGGATTTTAAATTTCGAATGTTGGGGTTTTGGGCCGAAAAAGGATCAGAAAAGCCCCAAATATAAATGTAATGTACATTATATGATAGGGCGTTAAAATCGGACATTTTAAGCCCTCCCACATCATTTTAGCACAAATATTTACATTAATATTTTGGCTGTTGTAATTACTCTTCTTGCGTTTCATACTAAAAATATGTTTATTTTACATAAAATTTCACGTTTAATTCAAACGCTGTTTGAATTTTTCCCTTATTATTCTCACTTAACACTTTTATAATCATTAAAATTAAAATAATCTTTGTTAGTTAAGCATCGAATAGTAACTTAACAAACCCATAGCTTGTGTGAATTTTAAGTTGACAAATTTATGATTACTGTACAAAACCCCGTTTGGATATTAGTCCGGCCTGGATATAGGGACAGTCAATTGGATGTTACAAGAAACAATCAAATAAATGAATAATACATTTCATATGTGTACCTCTTGAAGATTAAATTCAGTACAACGATTTATATAACAAAATATATATTAGTATAAAATGACCGACAAAAGTACGTGGTTTCATGTATGATGTTTTAATACCTTATTTTCTGTTTATATTTTCTAAAAAAAACCAAGTTGGATAATTTTATACTGGAATGATTGTGTAAAGCATGGTAGAGTTTTCTCATAAAAACAATCAATAGTGGGGAAATAAGTTAAGTTTAAATAATAAAACTATTTTAATTTTAAGCGTATTATTTAAAACTACGAATTTATTAAGGGTAATATATCGTACATTTAAAAATGTTAATTTATTTAGTTTTGATTGTTTTGGGCTGGCAGAAATACGTAGGCTTTAAAAAATAGGAATATAATTTAAGAAATTAAAGCCCAATTTTTGCAACTATTTGTGAAACAGGAACAAGAAAAGGGATACAACTGAAAAACAAAAACAATTTGGTTGTATTTAGGCAAATACTTCTTAACGTTTACGTTTAAAACATGTATGTTTCACAATAATGTTGAAAACATTGTTTTTCAAAAACTGACTACTGTTAGTCGGAGAATGTGTAAGATCACAATATACATCAACGGACATAGCTAACATAAATGCGCTAACAATTTGCTAACACAAATTGAGGCCAGCCAGTTCAAATCTTGCACACTAAGGAAACGTTTTGTTTTATTACATAAAACGCTTTGCATATTAACTAAATGAATCGGTTTATGTCATTTTTAACCAAGCTACAAAAATGTATTTGTTTAAACTATCGTTAATTGAATTTGATGTATTAAAATACTATTTTACATCTAGATGTGAAATATATTTCTAGTTAGATTAACTGGATGGTTTTTAGACGATTGATTGTGTGGGGAGACCAAACGTAGTTTTATTAATCTGTAAAATCCTTAATCCGTAAACCCAAGATTTTTTTATTTAATAATTAAATTTATTTTACCAATCAAACAGCAGAAACTAATTTAAAAATCATGTTTAAAAACCCTGTAACATTCTGTACATTTTTACTTTCTCCCCCTATACATAGTATATGGAGAAAGTATTGTTTTCGTCAAAATTTTCGAATTTGAGTTGTTAGTGGAAATATTCGTTTTTGTGCTCCCTGAACCCAAAAAAGTGGTTTTTACATGATATCTGTCTGTGTGTGTGTGTGTGTGTGTGTGTGTGTGTGTGTGTGTGTGTGTGTGTGTGTGTGTGTGTGTGTGTGTGTGTGTGTGTGTGTGTGTGTGTGGATGTGTACAGAGCTAGAGCCCTAACCAATGGGCCGATTTTTATGAAATTTGGTATGTAGGTACAAATCTACGATATCTCCAGGTGTTTTTTTTTCATTTTTTTGAATTTTTTATTTTTAAGGGTAATTATCCCCCAAAAACCGCCAAAAATCATGAAAAATCAAAATTTCTCAAAAACGGCTCTAACGATTTTGATTAAACTTTGGTCATTTGTAGAACTTTGGTTTTCCAACAAAATGACACCAGCCGCATGTCTGTAAAAATGCGGGTTCAGAAATTACAGGACTTAAAACATTAAAAATTCAGTTTTTTAATTTTTCATAAAAAGATAAACATAAAAAATATTACTATTCACCATTAAAAAGAGCTCAAAAAACTAAATAATTTTGTATTTTGAATTACTATTCTACGATTGCTGGTTGCGGAGAAAATTGGAATTTTAATTTTGCGGTAAACGCAGTACGTTGTCCAATGTTATTCTTATGAGGAATACAAAAATTACTATTTCTCTCTTATTTACTGATAAATTTCATTCAAACTTGATACGCTTGTCAAGTTAGCATTGACCAACAGAGGAAATTCGAAATATATTGCCCCTTAATAACCCTGGGGGGGAATAGGGGGCATTTCCCCTCTTAAAACCACGAGTGTAGCAATGGATTCTGTAGTGCCTCCAAAGCAGGGATTTGGGTGGATGTTTTTTAAAACAACTTGTTTACAAGATTTTCTTTACATTCGACCGTGCTTTGTATTCTATATTTGGTAAATAAAAAGCAATTTATTCATTAAAGTTGGGCTAAAAGGGAGAAAGTATGTGTCAGTTACCTGATACCGTTTATTTTACTTTGTTTCAATTAGAATAAAAGCTTTACCACAGTTTGATTCTTGCAAATTATTAAACCAAAACATCAACAAGTTTCGTTTTTTTCAAACATCCATTAAAGAAAATTCGGGCGACCTTTTATTCTTATTTTAAAGGTTAAAATTAATAATAACAGTTATTCTTGTGCATGACTTTTTACTGACACATTAATCTGTTCATTTTACTAAAAATAAAAACATGTTCAAATCTTCTTCAACTTAATGGTCAAATTACCGGGAGTATAGTCTAATATAGTCTAGACATTTAATATTTGTAGACCTACATATGTTACTACGCACATAATCATTTAATGAATCTGAAACTGAAATATTTAATTGTTTGAAGTCACGTTTCTTTTAATGGTAATATTTTTGTGATCGGGCTATTCAAGTAAAACAAATATTAGAGTGGTGTTGAATAAAAATCGATTAAATAAAAACATCGTACTTTATATCACACGCTCTTCAGCTAAGGCTACGGCTGCAGGTATTGCCATTGTGGATCTAGAAGTAAACTCAATTATTTCCAGAACATATTTCTTCACCAGTGACAGTGAAATATGTCTTATACACCAAGTTATATTGTTTCGCTTTTGATTACCCTGAAAGGAAGCAGTGAATTGCATCTTTTAATTTTTAATACTTAGTATACTTTAAACACGTGTTCATAATTTGTAGCTAATAGTAATAAAATTACAAACTCAAATAAATTTCAACAAAATACTTAAACTTATAATATTGACGAACGTATATAAGTTACTTTTACTGTATGGTTATTTTGGACTACTTTTAAATTAATAATTGCTAAAGATAGAATTATGTATCACTTCTTAGTGTTTTAGTGGCGATCTTAAGTGATTCAAATCTTTTAATCGAAATTACATTCGCCAAATATTTCAAAGTAGGTTTTATTTTTATTTTTTGTTACTGTTTATTGCTTACGTGCACTAGATGACTTTAAGTGACAATATACAGTGAAGTTATGAATTTGTTTCTTGGAGGAAGGGTTATATATTTTTCCAAAATTTGACCAGAATGAATTTAATATTGTTATTTTCAAAGATTACCTATGCAAAATGTCATTAAATATTGAAGTATAAAATGCAGGATACCGCATTCTATGGGTTAAAATATCACATAGTATAACTTCTAAGATTTTTAGTACACATTTATTAACATTAATAATTGACAGATGTAGTAAAATTCGCTTGTATTGGTGATGGATAATGTTAAGACATAAAACCCCACTAAAGATTCTTTAACCGGTCTGTGGCTACTGATAAAGAATTATAGCCAACCTAATGGTACTTAACGATCTGCACGATTAATTTCAAAGAGCTATTTTATTACTTCTTTTCAATAGGAAATAAACGGAATTTAAGATCCGTCCTAGATTAGTGAGTATCAATGTGACACTAATTTTTAGTGGAATGAAATCCTTAATAAAATAAATTAATCTTGATAAATACATTATTGACAAGAATGGGTTGTGCTATGAAATAGTATTTCTCTTTGCAAACTAAATAATTTTCTTCAATTAAATCACTTACTAATTTATATATTAATAATTATCTATAATTATTATTCAAAATTTTTATTTTATTTATAGACAAAAAGCACGTGCCTCTTTAGCGATATGGAACTAAAGCAAATTAGATAATCAAAATGATTCATTACAGGTCAGTTACACTTATTAAACTAGCAAAAAAATAATAATAACTGGACATTTTATATGAAAATATTGTATTTCTGTAGATATTTCAAATTTAGAATACTTCCGAAACAATGTTGGTTTACCGCAACGAAGATTTTAAAACTATTTAGAAAACCATAAGTCGATTCTTGAGATGATTTTTATATAATGCATTTATTTGATTTAATTTTGAATTATTTTGTTCATAGGAAGGTATTTTAAAAATGTAATTTAAATTTTTAAAACAAACTGTGTTCATCTATGAGTTTTTAATAACAATCCATAAGTAATTAAGAACATAAAAATTCTTTCAGGTAATATTCATTTCACTTATTTGTGAGTGTTTCGATCATCGCACTGCGATTGTAAGCAGGTAAAACTTATGTATTGAATCCTTAAACACACCAATAAAATGGGCTAATATTATTTTTCCAAAAATTATTAAAATCCTTTTCTACCTTCATAATACCGAAGCTCATTACCAATTGCCAAAGGTAATTAATTTTAGAGCTCAAAATTATCTGACAAAATTTGTAGGTCTTTTATCCTGCAAAACATTGTCTTATTACTATCAACTAGCAATATTAAAGAATGTATGTAGGCTGATATTAAATACATTTTACTTGAATTCTACAATACCTTTACAATTTAAATACAACATTTTCTACACAAGGCTGGAACGTTTACTTAATAACAGTTGTAAATCTGTTTCTAGGTATTTGATGTTTTAAATATTTTAAAGTTTTAGTTTTATTCCCTGTTTATTATAATTTTTAATTATAACTATGCTGTTAAGTGTAATATGTAACATGATTGTAGAAAGGTTTGGATTATTACACATATTTTTACTATGCGGCTGTGTATTTATATTTAAGTTTTTTTTTTACTATAATACGACCTTCGTGATAAAGCGAATTTTTGTACTTGAGGACTAGTTTTTGAAAATGAATCCAGATTTCATCCTAAAAAAACAAAGACTGATTATATTTTAACGATGTTTATTTATTTTTTTACATTTTAAAGGCATTTGCCTTTGATGAATAAACATTACTCCTAAGGCATGCCAGTTAAACAGCCAGAGATATTCCTGGAATGCAGCCAATTGTAGCCAACTGTTCTGTTGAGAAGTCGCTGTGCTGGTTTGTTGCCTTTAGCCATTAGCTCGGTAACATGACATCCTGAGCACGGGATTTGCAGGTCATCCTATTTTCCAGAATCTTTGTGATCTCGTAATGTAGGTTATGTAAGGAAACCAGGTTTGTTGATACTAAACCAGGTGTTTTTGGTTAAATAATAATTTCATTACAGTTACATTTAAGTAGTGTTTCTATAATACCGCATTAATATTGTAGTTTTGTTTTTGTTATTTACTTCAACGAATTATACTTTAATTAGGAAAAAGAATGTGATTTAACTTACTAATACAAATTCTATTGGTACAATTTTACAAAAAGAGTATTACGTTACTATTAAGCATGAATACTCCTTGTTTATTCAAAGAAGAACGAAATTGTCCTTAAAAATTAACAGCTATAATAATTGAATTATTTATGATAAAAACCATAACAAATTGAATTTAAGACTTAATAAAAGGCTTTTATATGGATTAAAGATATTTTTAAATAACGGTAAAACTTGAAATATCATGTTGCTAAGGCCTATAGTAATTTATACTTTTATATTTCACTTAAATGTGTTCTTTATCACTATACAAATTGTGTTACATTACTCGTAATTAACGCATTACTCAGATGGATGGCATCGACACAATCCAATTTTACTCAACTCTAAAGTCATAAATGCCGCTTTTCCAATATCAAAAAGGCATTACATAAAGACCCTGAGGGTGGAACAGCGGGCATGTGATTCACAACCCTCGGACCAAATTACTTTGGAGATTTAGCGTCTCTCACCACCTAACCATATCCTCGGCTATTTTATGTTCTGATCGGACAGATCTCGTATTACATTTTAAGACTAAGCTATATCGCACGCAGCGTGCTGAAGTGAGGGAAGTGAATGTCCACATTAACATCTTTAAAAAATCTTATAAATTGTTTAAAACAACACTGGTTACATTTTTTTGGAGAATTTTAAAATGTAATTTTTTGGCTGTTCTGATGCTCCTGGTTGTACTTAAATTCACTATTAGGATGGCAATGTTTTACATTTTAGGGTTAGGAGGAGTCAGGATATCAAGTTGGTTTAGTGATATTAGGAGTAATAAACTTCACCAACATATGAATAGGTACCAGGGTTTTCGAATGAAATATCCTTATAAAACAACGTACTGTGTTAAGTCAATGTGAATTTTCTCTACAAACTCAGTAAATATTTAGGCTAAAATGATAAACAGGGCTTACAACTTTCACCTTACTAATCTCCTTCTTCTTACTTGCATTCATTTTACATTCGGGGCATTTCTGACCCTTTTTGGGCCCAAAAACTCAAAATTTGAAAAATTAAAATCCCCAGGAAAAGGGGTTACAGTTGTTTTTCCCAGCGTAGTTGTCCAACTGTTTACAGAAGGGAAGGTTTCCACCAAATTTCAAGCTAGAGTGCGAAAACACACACACACAAGTATAAAGTATTTTATATATATATACATATATATATATATATATATATAAGTTGTTAGCGACCCCCAAAACGTGTTCAGGGGGTCACGTTAGGAACTTCTATGGTGGTCCCGGACTTAAGTTTCACCGTGTGGGTCATTCTATTAGTTCACTTTTCCATAGGAAATTCACTAATTACTTACTGTATTTTATCAAACAGCTCAATAATCGGTAATCATGTTCAAGACATGTTTCAACGTTAATATGTCAACCTCAGCTTATCATAAAGTTGTCGACTATTTGGCTTCGTCAGGAACATTGAAAACATTAAACATTCACACTAGGTTGAGTCTGTCCCCTTTAGTTGGCTTGGTGTAATCGTGGCGTTTTGACCAAACAAGCCTGTCTAAGTTATTTTGTAGTGTGAATACGTGTGAATGTTTTGTGCTATTTAATGTTTCTGATGAAGCAAAATAGTTGAAAACTTCATTATGAACAGCTGAGGTTGACGTATTAATGTTGAAACATGTCCTGAACATCATTAGCGATTATTGAGCTGTTTGACGGAATACAGTAAGTAATTTAGTCTTACAATTATTATTCGTACAGCTTAGGGGCTAAACCATGGATACAAATTATCTCATATTAGAGTTATACCCTCTCATAAATATCCGCATGATATTCGTTTATTTTTACTTTCTGAGTAAAGTTGAAGGTTAAACTTTTAAACGTTTTTTTTCACCTTATTGCGTACGAGTTTGATAGGAATGTAAGAGTTTTACGAACCTAATGAACAAATAAACCTATCCATGCAACGTAAACAATATGTCAGACGTCACTGTCCAAAACGGCTTTCTCACTCCAGTTTTTACTCCAACAATTCTCGTCACCAATGCTAGATAGTTTTATATACAAAAATAATAAAGACTAGTGGCTTGAAGGAGATATAGCCCCTTTAATCTTGC